>CM062816.1:953704952-953757743 GCA_031772625.1 Pinus tabuliformis | reverse complement strand
TTGACACCCATTATCCCATACATAGTTGAACTTCACAATTTTAAAATACATGCTAGACACCATGGGTCTCTCCATGACCAATGCACCAAAAGGTGAGACAATGATGACACATAGATTTTACAACTGGACACAAGTATGCTCTCTATGCATGTGCAATATAATTATATGCATCAAATGAATGGCATGCATGATCAATGATATATGCTCTATATACATAAACAATAATAGGATTACAATACATGGCATCTGATAATACATGGCTACTCTCAACATCTCATCCATAAGTAAGGAATTCAAAGCAACATATGTGGAGCTCTTAACTGCACCAAGAATGAACTCTCTATAGCATAATCATGGTAAAACGCTAGCAACCAACATACTTTGTATAGGCATTTGTAACATATTAATATGATAGCATCAAAATGAATATCATGACATAATAACAACAACATATACATCCTCACCTTCAATGAACAAATCATCCATGTGGCTCATCAATATAGAAGCACGCTCCTGTAGTACCAACTCTAACTCCGAGCAACAAAAAAAGAAGCAACAAAAGCATCACTAGCAATATATGAGCCAATACAAGCAATCTCTCCAACATAATTAATGTGTGGCCAAATGAGTAGTGCATCTGAGAAGTAATAACATCGAAATAACCTATGTAACACAATAATATAAGATCTTGCAATATAAACATTGTTCTCAACTCATCATCTCCTTGACCTCGTGCTATCAAGGTCAACACACTCTCTTCACATATATAAGGAGCCACAATCCTCAAGAAGTAAAAGCATATCAATCTCTTAGACCAAAACATCATAGGTAGCATACATACTCTCATGAGACTCAAGCAACAACATACTCACTCCATGCATGAGTAGAAATATACTTCTAATCCAACTCGCACGAGTGCATAAGCTCATTACAACTCAACCATCCAAATGAAAAACATCTCAGCAACAACATGCATCATACGTCTAGATATACTAGGCATAAATAACAATATGTACACTCTAGATGTGCCAACTTCAATACACCATCATCTAATCTCCATAGCAGCCTCACATGCATGCCAATACATGACATAAATGTGATCTGGCAAAATGAGTACTAGCACCATACTAAATTTTCCTTACAAGCATACTATCTCATCCTACTAGCAATTTGTGGTAGCAATCAACAAACCCTTCCTCAACATCTTCCCGCAATAAACTCATGTCAATTATATGCATCAAAATCTCCTCTACAACAAACATAATGCCAATAATCTATTGGTTTATTGGAAGCAAGAATGCTCCCCCTGAATATGTGATCTTCTTTTACTCCCTCACATCTCTCTTTATGCTCTAAAACCTGATCACAACACTCAAAGCAGATTCAACATTAGTAACATAAATCATTGTAGCATGCATTAGTTCAAATGCATGGCTACCATGTCCTAAAAAATATCATAAAAATCAACATACAACTGCTCCTAAGCTACCAAAAAAATATATATGTGGTTGATCCAACTGTTGAAAAACTATAAAAAGGGTAAAATCTGAAATGGCTACACCTCCAATGATGTACATGCAACTCAAGATATGATCATATGCTCCCCTTAAGACCATGCGGGCCTTAATTTTTGGTGGGAGTCTTTTGCTGCTCCTTTCTCCTCCATACTTTGATAGGATGATCTTTAACATGCGCATCACCTTCATTCTTCTTATGTGGTTGGCCTTGCATTATCTTCTCTCTTTGCCTGGATTGCCTGTAACACATGGGAAACTTGCAATCTTTGGTCTTATGGCCAGTGTTGTCACACACATAACACCTTATGTGACTAAGGAACAATGGAATAGTCCCATATCTTCAATTAATCTATTTTCTATTCCTTGCATATGCCCTATAGTGAATAGCCCTATGGACAAAATCATTTCATGACTAACAATAACCATAAAAAAGACTATTATACTTGACTATTGATGATCTCCATGACGAGGGTAATCTTCCTTGAATGCTTGCTTGAGGTTTCTTCTTCTTTGGCTGATCCTTTTGTCGAGAGGACTTGATCTCTTTACTTTTACAATTTGCTGCTATATGTCCAATTTTTTTATAGCTGAAACACTTGAAAATTTCTCATTATGGGAGCAATATATTTTTCTTGGTGAATATAACTTTCTTGGCTCATTATTTTGCTCCTTTCTTGGCTATTGGTCTTTCTCACGACTCTCCCTTTTCACTTTGCTACTAGTTGATCCAATATTTTCTGACTTACTTGTAGTTGCTTGAGCATTATATATAGTCCTTTTTTATTCTTCTTTTGTAGAGTCTACTTCAACTTTTAATCTTTGACACTGATCTTCCATTTCCTTATACTGCTTCCTCATTTCTTCTTCGATTTTCCTTCCTTCTTCCAACTAAGTTTTCAAATTAGAAGTTTCTTCCTTGAAATTTTTCTCTCTTCCTTCACGAATTTGAAGCAATTTCCTCAAGTGTATATTTTTAAGTGACAACCTTTATATTACACCCAATGCTGTGATAAGTTGAGTTTGATCTTCAACTGGTCTTTCCTTTTCTCCAACATTGCTACTAATTTCTTCTCCAAAAGAATTACCTTCACTTCTATCTGAAAGATCAATCTCAATCGATTGATTATCATCTTCTGAATCATCAATCTCAAGAGCACCATCATCACTACATGTGCAAGAGGAACCTAGTAATTATTCACCTTTCCTAACCAATAAAAAGAGGGGTTCTATTGAATTTGAAATATTCCTAATTAGTTTGTTGCTCTTCTTCTTTTGAGACATCTCCTTCTTGTTCTTGGCCATGGTTCTCAATCTACTCTCAAGTGATTAAGCTTCACTAGAGACAACCTGCTTTGATACCACTTGTTAGAATTGTAGATCACTATTGAGAGGGGAGAGGGGTGAATCAATAGTGACGACACTAACATTTCGCCAATTGATTACCCTTTTAACGATTCACAATCTGAATTACATAATGAGAGATTGGAGCATCAAATATAAACACAAAACCATAAAAAACATTCAACACATGAGACACCAATGATGCACTAGAAGCTACCATACACCAATTTATCTCTAATCATTCCTTACTCCATCTCCTTTCTCTCTGCATAAGATGAAAACTCAAACACGCTTATGCTATAATTTGCAACACTTACAAACTGTTTCAGATTTTCTACATAATATCCCTCACAACATGCACACACTTCTATTCTCTCACACTCACTTAATCATCAATACAAATAAACATCACTCCTCGAAGAAATATCCAATATATAATTTCCTGGAGTGATTAAGACAATAATTACAAAGGAGCAATGAGCTAAAAAATTCTTTGTTCATACACTCATGAATTGTTCCATTATTTTGAAAATTTCTCATCCTTGACCTGATCCTCCATGATATTCATTAAATGAGGGATCTATATAAATTTAATCACCTTCTAGAATACTTCCTCAGACTCTTTGATCAATTACCAAGTGCAATTACCATAGGAAATAACCCCAGAAATGGCTTGAATACACAAAAAATCTGGAACAAACCACTCAAAAATAGTACTACTAGTCCTCCTTTTAGTACGTGCGTTATAATGCACCCTAAAACATTGATATCCAATTTTATAATACATGTTATTCTTATGAGACCCGTGTTTCCCCTTCAATGCCTCCTTTCTACCAACTTCTCAACTTTAGGACTTAGAGAACTTGTTCATCAACTTCTTCAAGCATCTTATGAACCTATAGAGTCTTTGCAAAGCCATGACAAGTCTCTGATAATCACGAAAAGTCTCTGAACATGTTCTCTGAAAGCATCAAGACATCAACATAAACCTCCACCTTGTTAGGTACCTTTGCATCCTCCTGCAAATTTTCTACCAATCATAAAGGGTGAGATATAATCAAGGTTGATATCAACACAAGTCAAAATATTCTAAGTGCCTGTTGACATCAATAAGAAAACTACAATTCCAACACCCAATACCTGAATAAAATCCTTATAACCATATCACTTCCTTGCTTGCATGAGTGGCTACCATGCCTTCAACTTATGTAGTTGAGAGTGCCACTACAAACTATCTCTTACTCATCCAACTATTTGCCCCTCAAGACAGGTCAAACACACACCCACTTTTAGATCTTTTGCAATCTAGATCTCTAGCCCAACATACATCAACAAAGCCATATATGTCCAACACTCTATCTAAGCCTCATCTTCATTTTTAGCACAATCCATAAGCAATAATGTCATGCAAACACCTAAAACCCTTCTTTACCATTGCGTAATTCTCCTTCCCTAGTTTTAACAAATATCTTGTTGGGGTGTGTTATATTCTTTCCACGACTAGCTACCCTAGTTAACTGGGGGGTTAGAGGGGGGGCGGAGCCCCCCTTCGTTGCACCGATTGTGCAGTGGGGGGGTCACAAGGGGTTTGAGGGGGGTGGTTAGGCCACCTCTACGGGGTTCGGGGTAGCGCCCCGGGGGATTTTTTTTTGGAGCCTATATTAGGTGGGAAGACCTACCTATGGTTTTGTGCATGATTTTCGCACATGGTTTTGGACACGATGGTTTTCGGTCCATGGTATTGGATGCTTCGGCATGTATATATATGTATTGTAACATTGAAAGGAACATAATGAAAAATCAAGATAGTAGTCCTGGTTTAGGGATCCAGTGGAAAATATCTGTGTATATGTGTTATGCTCTCGCATTGTTTATTTTCTGTGTTTTAGAATTTGTATGCAAGTAATTTCTGTGCGGGGTTAAAACCTACATATCTACTCAATACGCCCATTACATGTGCAACGTCTTGTCTAGTACAAACTATTATATACATCAAGCTACCAACTACATTACAATATTGAACATGGGACATGTATTTTCGTCAAATGAACTGTCTTAATAAAATAAGTCAATTCGCTTAGACATAAATTATCAACCAAGGTAAGACTTTTTATTTCAAGTTTATCATGCAAAGTATGTGTAGGCAACACCTGCTAATTGGCATTGGTTAATTCCTAATGCTAATCTTTCTCCTACAAGAACTGACACACAATCAAATCAAAGTTGTCACTCTTCACACTAGTAGGAATGAACATTGATCTCATTGTCAAACCCTCACTTGCATAAAAAAACAATCTACACACAATGTTGGAAATGAAATCACACTTGTAGAAATGAAATAACACTCATTCATTAAAACCACTCTTGTAGGAATTGGAAACAATATTCTTGAAATCATCCCTTCTGTTACACCTATCATTCAATCATGTCCTCACATAACCATTCAATCAACCAACATCAATCCACTCAGTAACTACATGATAAATTGTATTAAATGTAACAATAACTAGCTATTTTTTATTATTAATAGTGGATCATAGACTTGTAATAGTAACAACAATCAAACAATGATAATAACAGTCGGTTAGTGAGGATCAATCCCAAAAGGCAACTATGTTGATATACAAATGATTACACAAGACATTTTGGAAGTCAATCTAATCAAACAATAACAACAATATATTAACGAGAATCTATAACAATGGTATTTGGAATTATAACATAGCCCTAAGGGATAACACAATTGGTCGAGTTATCATTGCTAAGTACCTTGCCAATTGGGAGGTCACGGGGTCAAATATCCTCAACGCCTGTGGGGTTAGGCCTGACCAGACAAGCCGACGGGTAGATCCCTTAGGTGGATCTGCCCGGATTATTACTCGTGGATGTAGCGACCACTCAGTGACCATGAACCACAGTTGGAAAAAATTTGGAATTATAACATGAAATGAATTAATATAACCTACAAATGAATTAAAATAAAATAATTACACAGTGGTCCCTATTGTAGAAATTTTGAATAATTTAACACATATTCAACAAAGATTATCCTGATCATGTACTATTGCGAAATACATACACAATACATAAGTTCCTCTACGTTGATCATCAATATAGCAGCATCAATAACAATAAAACATCAAGAGCATTCACACATTAACACAGTATGTAACCCAGGGAAAGCATCTCGCTAAAAACCCCACACTATCTGTATATTAATGATTGAGACCATGTAACATTACAAAGTACAATGCTTATCACAAGCAATCCAGTACCAGCTCCACCTGTTACACACAATACAGCTCAGATCTGATCTCCAAATCTATTCCACTGCTTGCTTGCCTCCACTGCTCAATACCTGCTCAAGAATTGATGAGAATGGCTTACCAAACTCGTATTTCACCTCCAAAGAATCACTCACAATGTGTAAGACGTGAGCAGAAGCTACAAACTGGGCAAATACATGAGCAAACTCATTGGCATACTCAATCCCTTGATTTTGCAAGATCTGATGCACAACTATAGTCACAACCTATAGCAATCTGATTCTCTAACACTTGTCCCTGCTGAACTGAACATGCACTGACATGAAACTGAGTTAACTGATGTATTCTATAGTTGTATTATGAGTTAATAATTAGTTTAACAACTCATCATTAGTCTATTTGCAGTTAGACTAACTACAACTAGTTTAACCAAGTCAAACTGAACACAACTCCATCAACTCCACAATCAACTCCACCAAACTCAACTGATTGAGTTCTAACTGAAGTCATGCATGCAACAACTCAACTGACTCATAAGAAAAGCGTACTTCCTTCTGACAGCTGCATGGGCCACATCTGTAGCTCAAACTGAAGTGCTCCAAGAGAATAAGATCAAGTTTATAGTCCAAATATTATTATGAGACAATAATATTTGACTTTTCTATTTTTGACAGCCAGTCTAAAAATAGACTTTGATCACCCACACTGTGGTCACCCACACTTTGGTCACCCACATTGTGATCACTCACACTGTGATCACTCACACTGTGGTAACCCACACTGTAATAAAAAATAGAACTTGCGCCATAATTTGCCTGCGGGCCCACTTAGTGAAGGCAACTCTTTTCACTAAGCTCCATCATCTTGTTGCAATCTCAACACTCCCTCTCAACAAGATATGGATTATCAGCAACCCCTATCCTGCCTCGGTGGTACTCGAATTTGCTCCTGGTGAGAGCCTTCATCAGAATATCAGCATCCTGATCCTCCGTTGGAATGTATGAAAGCAACATGATCCTCCGTTGCACACAATCTCTGATATGATGGTACCTGATGTCAATATGCTTAGATCTATCATGAAATACAGGATTAGCCGAGAGTTTAATGCAACTCTGGTTATCACAGTAAATCACAGTAGGATCCAAATGAGAACCGAACAAACCAACCAGGATCTTCCTCATCCATATAGCCTCGCATGCAGCCAAACTTGCTGCCATATACTCGGCCTCCGCTGAACTGAGTGCCACGGATCTCTGCTTCCTGCTGTACCAAGAAACTGCTGTCGATCCAATACTGAAGACCCCTCCTGATGTGCTCTTTCTGTCCGTTGGGCTCCCTACCCAATCTGCATCCGTGAAGCCACATAGCTTCACCTCATC
Organism: Pinus tabuliformis; assembly: GCA_031772625.1. Lineage (NCBI taxonomy): Eukaryota > Viridiplantae > Streptophyta > Pinopsida > Pinales > Pinaceae > Pinus > Pinus tabuliformis. Next base: position 953,750,240 of record CM062816.1, on the reverse strand, counting down.
CTCCTGTCTGTACCACAAACCATATCCCGATGTGCCTCTCAAGTAGCGTAATACATGCTTGCCCGCCTTCCAGAAGAGCTTGGTAGGCTTAACCATAGCTTGTGAAATCTGGTTAACTGCATAGCATATATCAGGTCGTGTATTGACCAAATACATCAGCGACCCCACCAACTGTCGATAAACAGTGGCATCCACTTCTTCTCCCGAAGTGGCATCCTCCTTCCTCCAACCTCCAGGAAGAGGAGTATCAACAGGCTTACAGCCATGCATGTTGAACTTCTCCAGTATCTCCCGAGCATACTTGCCCTGAGAAACAAACAATCCACCACTGCGCTGCCATATTTCCAATCCTAGGAAATAGTGAAGGAGGCCCAAGTCCTTCATCTCAAACTCTATAGCAAGATCCTTCTTGCATGACAGTATCAATAGCTCATCACCTGTTAGAATCAAATCATCAACATATAGTACAATGATAAGCAACTTACCCTCCACCACAATCTGGTATAGGTTAGGATCCGCCTCGCTCTTGGAGAATCCAAGTCCTGTGAAATAGCTGTCTATCCGTGTGTACCAAGCACGTGGTGCTTGCTTCAACCCATACAGCGCTCTCTTGAGCCTGCACACATGCGACTCGCTGCTGAAGACCTCAAAGCCTTCGGGCTGCTCAATGTACACCTCCTCCTCATTGACTCCATTGAGGAACGCAGTCTTCACATCCATCTGATGAATGTGCCATCCCATCTGCGCTGAGAGAGCAAGAATCGTTCGTATGGAAGAATACCTTGCGACAGGTGCAAAGGTCTCCTCATAATCGATCCCCTCTATCTGTGAAAAGCCTCGGGCAACAAATCTTGCCTTGTACTTCTCCACACTCCCGTCAGCTGCCTGCTTGACCTTGTAGATCCATCTCGAACCCACCACTGATTTCCCTTCTGGTCTAGGAACAATCTCCCATGCACTGTTTTTGACAATAGAATCATACTCTTCCACCATGGCGTCTACCCATGCGGGATCCTCCACAGCTTCCTCGAAAGAGGATGGCTCAGTCACAACACACTTGCTCATCAGAGCCATGTATCCAGTGTACCGAACAGGTGACTGTCTCTGCTTGCGTTGGGCTGTAGGTGGTCCTACAACTTTCTCTGCATCTTGAGCCAGTCGCTCAGCTTCTGTCAAGCGCTTTCGCCCTCTGATGGTTGGCGCTGCATGAGTGGTCTCTTCCACTCCATGAACCTCGTCCTGTGGTTGATCCACGTCCTAAAGCTCATCCTTAGGAACTAATAGCTCCTCATCTGCATGCAAGTGTAGCTCCCTCTCAAGCGAACACTTCATGGCTTTCTCCTCCTGAAATTTTATATCCCGTCGCACAACAGTTTTACCACTGTCTGGCAAATACACACGATAGTTGTGGGGCGTATCAGTGTACCCCACAAATATCCCAACCTCTGCGGTCGGATCCAACTTCTTCCTGGCATCCTTCGTCACATGCATGTAAACGTTAGCACCAAAAATCCTCAAATGAGAAAGATCAGGCTTCTTACCAGAATAAGTCTCCTCAGGTGTACTCATGCCAAGTATCCTATGAGGACAACGGTTCTGCACATAAACTGCTGTATTGCATGCTTCCGCCACAAGTGAAGGGGTAGGCCCTGATCATGCAACATTGCCCATGCAGCACCAAAAATCGTTCTGTTCTTCCGCTCAGCTACCCCGTTCTGCTGTGGGTTATGGGGAGCTATGAGCTCTCTACGAATCCCTTCTGTCTTGCAGAAATCCTTGAACTCGTCCGAGATGTATTCACCACCATTATCGCTCCTAAGAGCCTTCACCTTCTTCCCCGACTCTTTCTCGACCAGTGCTTTGAATTCACAGAACTTTGAATATGTCTCGCTCTTCTTCTGCATGAAGAAGATCCAGCACTTACGAGAGAAATCATCAACAAAAATCACATAATACCTGTGTTTTGCTGTCGAAGCAACTGAGAAAGGTCCACACACGTCTGTGTGAATTCTCTCAAGGATCATCGTGGTGCGACTATCCTTCTCATGAAAGGTGGCTTTCACAAACTTCCCCAAAGTACACCCCTTGCACTGATCTGACTGCGCAAGTGTGCCTTTAGGAAGCCCTGTAGTGATCTGCTGCAGTATCTTCAAGGCTCCATGGTGAAGGTGACCCAATCTCCTGTGCCACAACTCGCCATCATCCCGGCTCACCAATCCCTCTGCCTTGCCCGCCATTGCTGCGCATCCATCTACATGCAACTGATAAAGGTTCCTCACTCGAACCCCTATCTTCCGGGTCTCACCAGTTGTCTTGCTGCGCAGGAAAGCCTTTCCCTCGCTGAAAACAACATCATACCCCTTGTCTTCTAACATCGCCACTGAGATGAGATTCTTCGTCAATCCTGGAACATGCATGACTTCCTTCAATACGAAGGGTTTACCAGACTCCCTCTCAAAGGAAATGGTACCGATATCGGTCGCACTGTATCTACCATCATCACCCATCTCGATGTGCACTCCAAGATCTTTGTCCTCCAAATCAGAGAACAAATCTCTATCTCCCATCATGTGAAAAGACGCACCACTGTCCAAGAACCACACTGATCCCATCACACTTGAAACCAAGCATGCGATCAATGAAAAATCAAGCTCAAACTGTGAGGCTAGAGCCTCTCCTGCTGAAGATCTAGCAGCCTGCTTGTTCTTCTTCTTCTGCGGACAATTAGTGGCATAGTGTCCGTGCTGGTGACAGTGAAAACACTTCACCTTGGACATATCCTGCTTCTTGCCTTTCGCACCAGACTGAGAAGCTTTCTTGCTCTTCCCTTTCTTTGCTTTGGCAGCCAAAGCACAATTCTCTTCATCAGATACCTTTGATGAAGATCCATTCTCACCTTTATTGTTTCCGAGTTTATCCTTGAGCGCCAGGTCGCTCTTGCTTTGGAATAACATTTGCAATCCGTTGAAAGACATTTCAACAACACTGCTGCAAATTCGATTTCCACCTGCAACCAACTCAACTGCTTCCGATCTAGAATTCGTGAGAACACAATATTTCTTGTACAGAGATTGACTGTATGGGCATTCACCAGATATCTCACCTTCCAAAGGAAGGATGAATCCAGAGGCTACCTGGCCCGATTACAGACTCTGCCTGAAGAAATAGAATGTAAACATTTCCTGAATAGTAGATCTGATGATCAATCCTCGCTTGATATCCTGTAAAAATCTCTTCTACAAATCAAGCAGCTCTGATACCATGTAGAAATTTTGAATAATTTAACACATATTCAACAGAGATTATCCTGATCATGTACTATTGTGGAATACCTACACAATACATAAGCTCCTCTACGTTGATCATCAATATAGCAGCATCAATAACAATAAAACATCAAGAGCATTCACACATTAACACAATATGTAACCCGGGGAAAGCATCTCGCTAAAAACCCCACACTATATGTATATTAATGATTGAGACCATGTAACATTACAAAGTACAATGCTTATCACAAGCAATCCAGTACCAGCTCCACCTATTACACACAATACAGCTCAGATCTGATCTCCAAGTCTATTCCACTGCTTGCCTGCCTCCACTGCTCAATACCTGCTCAAGAATTGATGAGAATGGCTTACCAAACTCGTATTTCACCTCCAAAGAATCACTCACAATGTGTAAGACATGAGCAGAAGCTACAAACTGGGCAAATACATGAGAAAACTCATTGGCATACTCAATCCCTTGATTGTGCAAGATCTGATGCACAACTATAGTCACAACCTATAGCAATCTGATTCTCTAACACCTGTCCCTGCTGAACTGAACATGCACTGACATGCAACTGAGTTAACTGATGTATTCTATAGTTGTATTATGAGTTAATAATTAGTTTAACAACTCATCATTAATCTATTTGCAGTTAGACTAACTACAACTAGTTTAACCAAGTCAAACTGAACACAACTCCATCAACTCCACAATCAACTCCACCAAACTCAACTGATTGAGTTCTAACTAAAGTCATGCATGCAACAACTCAACTGACTCATAAGAAAAGCATACTTCCTTCTGACAGCTGCATGGGCCACATCTGTAGCTCAAACTGAAGTGCTCCAAGAGAATAAGATCAAGTTTATAGTCCAAATATTATTATGAGACAATAATATTTGACTTTTCTATTTTTGACAACCAGTCTAAAAATAGACTTTGATCACCCACACTGTGGTCACCCACACTTTGGTCACCCACATTGTGATCACTCACACTGTGGTCACCCACACTGTAATAAAAAATAGAACTTGCGCCATAATTTGCCTGCCGGCCCACTTAGTGAAGGCAACTCTTTTCACTAAGCTCCGTCATCTTGTTGCAATCTCAACACCTATTAAAGAGAACAGCCCTTCCTCCCTAGTAGGGGGTTGGTGATTCCCAACTCAGAAACTAGCAACTCCGAGATTAGCCACACACTTGCACAAATTGAATTACTTCTGGAAATAAAGTTAGAAGATGCACAATCTATGCATGATGATGTCTCCCCCTCCTAACCTAAATTAAATTAACACCCAACCTTCTCTATGTGTTGAAAAGTGTGCAACAAGAAATGCTTGTTGAAAATGCAACAAGATGATGGAGCTTAGTGGAAAGGAGTTGCCTTCACCAAGTGGGCCCGCAGGCAAATTATGGCGCAAAGTCTATTTTTAGACATATGGATCATGGTCTATGAGTTGCAGTTTGTTGTTTATGGATGATTGGTCATGTTGGGAAAAATAGATGGAATTCTATTTTTGGATCACAGCAGGAGTGATCAGAGTCTATATTTAGACTGCTAGTTAAAAATAGAAAAGTCAAATATTATTGTCTCATAATAATATTTAGAGTATAAACTTTATCTTATCCTCTTGGAGCACTTCAGTTTGAGCTACAGATGTGGCACATGCAGCTATCAGAAGGAAATACACTTCCTTTATGGGTCAGTTGAGCTATTGCATGCAGGACATCAGTTAGAATTCATGTGGTTGAGTTCTGTGGAGTTGGATGTGGAGTGGATGGAGTTGTGTTCAGTTTGACTTAGTTGAACTAGTTGTATTTAGTCTAATTGGCCAATAGACTAAGTGATGAGTTGTGTGAATTAGTTATTAATTAATTCACTAATTATTAACTCATAATGCAACTGAAGAATACATTAGTTAACTCAGTGCATGTACAGTTCAGTGGAGGCAGGTGTTAGAGGTTGAGATTGCTATCAGTTGTGACTGTAGTTGTGAATGAGATTTTGCACAATCAAAGGATTGAGTATGCCCATGAGAATTGCATATGCCCAGTGATATAGCATGTGCTCACATGTTTTCCACTGTGAGTGATTCTCCAAGGTAAATAGAACTTGGAATGAGTTTGGATTCATTCATTCTCTTGCAGGATTGTGTAGTGGAGGTAGGCAAAGCAGTGGGGGAGATTTGGAGATCAGATCTGAGCTGTATTGTGTGTAACAGGTGGAGATAGTGCTGGATACTTGTGAGGAGTATTGTACTATGTAATGTTACATGTTCTCAATCATTAATATACAGATAGTGTGGGGTTTTCAGCTATAAGCTTTCCCCGGGTTACATATTGTGTTAATGTGTGCATGCTATTGATGTTTCATTGTTTCTGATGCTGCTAAATTGATGATCAACGTAAAGGAGGCTATGTATTATGCATGTATTCCGCAATAGTGTATAATCAGGATAATCTCTGTTGAATATGTGTTTATTATTCAAAATTTCTACACTATGTCCATACATTTATACAAGAGAAGGGTAAGGAGCAAATTAGAACTAATTCCCCCAAATTTGGATAGTCAAAGTCATGGACAAATTTACATGATATTGGGCTTGCTTGTTTTTGGAATACCTTAGCTAGAAAAAAACCTTGGGATCTCATTACATAGGATTGATATATCATAGAATCATCTTAGAATAGGCTAGCGCTGTTTTAGTTGATAGTTGATTTCTCTATTTGGGATGCAGTCTGTGAACTGTTGGGAAAAATACTAGGGGGCAGGGGTGAATCAATATTTTCAATTCACTTTAACTTTCAATTTTACAAACAGAATTTTGTACACTACTATTCTTAAAGAAACCCACGTAGATACGCAACTTCAGAGAAGTAAAACATCGTATATCCAGTATACTAATTTTTTTCATGTGTTCCATAAGATGATCATCCTTAACCATTACATCAGTAAATAAATAACTTTTCAATATGTAGTAAAGAACAGAAAAATCACAACATATAAGCAACATACATAGAACACTAGGATTTTAGGCGGAAACCCAATGTGGGAGAAAAACCATCGCTACGTTGTCTCTGTCTTCTTTCTTATTATATAAGGAAATTCTTCATTACATTTTTATACCGATGCAGACTCTTACCAGTACACAGGCACCCACTTGTAGGAGGCTACAACCTCCACTCGTTCTCCAACATCCATTGGAAGGGAGCTACAACCCCCTGAACTCGTTTACTAGCTCCTACTGGAAGGGAGATCCTACCCCCTTTTTGAAGGTTGTAACCCTCAACTCCTTTTGCACCACTTTTAGAATATTTCAGATGGGATCCACCTGTTAAATAATAATCAAACAATTTGTAGGCCACCTTTCATCACATTTTCAAACTGGACCCATAAAAACAATAAACTCAAACCAACATGACAGACTGAAACACTGAATCTATGTCAGTAAAGCACTATAAATCAACTGAAATTCTAAAGCATCAAACCACTGAATGTAGAACCCAAAAAGCACAAATAAATACCAGGATATGTACGCGGTTGTTCTAGAATAAAACCCGTGTATGTACATGATTCCACTGTATCACACATGCATACAGATCTCAAACTACTGATCACTGAATTATGAATTACCGTAACACTAAATCAATCATTGGACCATAAATAGATAATTGAACCAATCACATATCCCCACATTGTAACATCATTATCAATCCACATTAATCCAATCAACACTATTAGACATAGATCTTCAAGATAAAGACATCATTGACAGACGACAGTAAACAGAGCACAACTCATCAAATATTATCATCAATAATTACTGCAAACCCTAGATCATTTACACCATATTCATGAAACATATCAGCGTGTGTACACGACTACCATGCATGACACCCGTGTATATATTTCAATATATTGAGTAAATTATTACATAATTTATACGCCACTTTACCGAACTAGACGCATGTATGTACATGACAAATCAGAAGCAAATAGGTGTACAAATCTTGAATTACTAGATCAAACCTTTGCTGCAATTCACAACATCTGTTAAACCCAAATCTCAACATGCATCACTATATTTAGATCAAACCATCATAATAGCTACAGATCTAACATTACAAGCATAATAGATCAAGCAAGTATTATTTTTAGTCTTCACAACGCTTTTAGATTTATCAGATCTGAACCATCTCCTTGCTTCCTAGTGCACAAATGTTCTAGATTAAATCACACGTAGATAGATCATATACTTGCACGCCCAACACCTTGATCTCCATCTCCTTATATAATATTTGCCTTAGTCAATACCTTAGGTAAATACCTTGGTAATGTCATAAGTATTGTTTGACGAGATCAAATAACCGTTGTCGTTCTAATTACTATGGGCCAATACCATGGTAAAGACCCTTGGTATCTATATTACCATGGTTCGGATTCTGTATGCGACTTTGACTCACATGACCCGAATATGTACGCGACCCTTCTTCACAGGATCTACGTATACTTTCTCAAACTTCACCTTTAATATCCATCTATCTCTGAACTGTCAATTCTCTATTTGTAGGATATGTACAAATCTGCATTAGTTCCACTCAAATTATAATATCATTGTTGACATCAATTACATTGTATCAAGTAGGTTTCCATCAAGGACAATACTTTAGCCATAATGCCAACAATACCCCCTTTTGGACTTGATGGAAACCACTATGGTGTTTGGACACCACTTGCAAATGCACCTGTAAACATCAAGTCTTCTCTCTAAACTCTTCTCTTCAAGCACCAAGCTTATCTCCCCCTTTGACATCAAGGGAAAAGGGATAAACCAGATTGAATGAAGTAAGTCCGATATGTTAATATGAATTGTGAAATTTTCATATTGACCATGCTCCTCATGAGCATATGCTGAACCTTTTGAAGATAGACAATAGAGGACAAAACCTTATGACTCAACCAAATATGATCTTTCCTATAACCAATGACTCTATGCTCCCATGATTACATCAATTACCCGACATATGTGTTTTACATATTGGACCAAAATTTTACATTAATGTCCCAACATAATGGGATAACATATATAGCATGAATTGATCCCAATAGCCCATAGATGACTAGATTTTATAATTATTTACAACATAGGTCTTTTCATCACGTTTACATAAATATGACACTTGTAAAAAAAAACAGGGACCTCAACAAAGAGGTAGGAAAACATAATAGTCATCAACATCCACCATTCACCATATAGAAGTGTGTAACATAGACAACTAATAGCAGCAACATAGATAGTAGTAGCATACATATCCTTATTATCAAGAAATAAGGAAACATCATAGAATTGATTGGAAACAACATTAACATCATCAGACCAAATTTAGTAGCAACAACAACAACAACCATACATCAACAATGATACGCACTCATCATAAAATTATCATGCAACCAACAAAATCTCAATAAATCATAATGCCAACAATGAACTATAGCAGATGCTCCCCCTGAACCAACAGGTTGCAATAAACCAATGTCAGACAAGAAAAAACATAATAATAATTAAATTATGAAGTCATATATGAAACTCCCCCTGAATCTGTGCCACTCCTTTTTCCATTACTTAGATGTATATACGACTGTATAAATCAAAAACCATGTATATACATGGTTGTCTTCCATACCACACACATAAAGAAAGTAATTTGTAGGACTTTACAACCACAATTCCCCTCGAATATGACATGCATGTTAGAATAATTAGCAGAGTGAAGAGGTAGGAATCATTCCTAATTTTTGTCTGAGATATTCAATGGAATCACGTGGAAGAGGCTTGGTAAATATATCTGCAACTTGTTCCTTTGAAGGAACATACTCCAATTTAACCTTTTGTTCAAGTACTTGTTCTCTAAGAAAATGGTATTTGATGGGAATGTGCTTCATTTTGTAGTGCATGACAGGATTTTTAGAGATACTTATGGCACTAGTGTTTTCACATAGAATAGGTACAAGTTGATGACAAGTGACTTGAATGTCTTGCAAGGTTTGGATCATCCATAGAATTTGGGTATAACAAGATGCAACAACAACACATTCTCCTTCAATAGTTGATAAAGCGATAGGAATCTGTTTCTTACTAAACCAATAAACTAAGCTAGGTCCCAAATATAATTCTCCTCCACTAGTACTTTTGTGGTCATCAACATTACCTGCCTAGTGTGCATTTGTGTAAGCATGAAGTGCAAAGCCTACATCTTTGGGATACCATAGTCCAAAATCTTGAGTGCCTTGCAGATACTTGAATATCCTCTTAACTACTGTGAGATGAGTTTCCTTGGTATTTTCTTGGAATCATCCAACTATACCAACAACATGCATAATGTATGGCCTTGTACCAGTAAGATAAAGAAATCTACCAATCATATATTTGTATTCAGGTTGATTAACCATAGGAGAGTCATCATTTTGATTGAGATTGCATCTTGTTGCCATTAGAGTGAACACTGGTTTATAGTCTTCCATCCCATACTTCTTCATAATCTGCTTGAGATACTTGGTTTGAGATAGAAAAATACCATCTTTAGTTTGATGAACTTGAAGACCAAGAATGTATGTTAGCTCACCAAGTAAAGACATTTCAAATTCATGCTGCATAGCTGAAGCAAAATCTTGACTCATAAATTCAATATTGCTTACCAAGTAAAGACATTTCAAATTGCTGCATAACTGAAACAAACTATTGACTCATAGATTCAATATTTCTTCCGAATATGATGTCATCAACGTAGACCAACACTACCAAAAGTTTGTCTTTATCAAGTTTAATATATAAATTGTTGTTTGCAGATCCTTTCTTGAATCCTTGTTGTTGAAGATACCTTTCAAGACGATAATACCATGCACGAGGAGCCTATTTTAACCCATATAATGCCTTCTTAAGTTTTCAAACAATATTTTCATCATTTCCAAGTATAAATCCTTCATGTTGTTCAATATAAACTTCTTCTTCTAGGTCCCCATTTAAAAATTCAGATTTAACATCCATTTGATATACTTTAAAGTTACAAAATATGGAAAATGAAAGAAACATTCTTATGGCTTCAAGTCGAGCTATGGGTGCAAATATTTCTTCAAAGTCTATCCCTTCTTGTGGAGAATGCCCATTGCAAACAAGTCTAGCTTTGTTTAGAATTACTTCTCCATTTTCATTTAGTTTATTCTTTGTTATACATAATCTATGACTACATACATGAGTATATTCCCTAGACCTAATGGCCTAGTCTATAACAACAAAAATCAAAGACTATAAAGTTTTCCTTAGAAGAGTTGGAGAATGGAAAGATCCTTACTTGTGATCTATCGCAAGCTCTTCTCTCCTCTCGGCTTGTCCGCTCCAATCATAGCTCCAAACGCTATAATTAGAACATGCATAAACAAACAAAACAAGCCAAAGATTTATGACATCTATGTATCATTATCCAATCACTTTATTCAATGGATCAACATAGCATTGAAACACATGTATATAAGTATAACATAACATGTAGGAAAATAGTACACTCTTTGTATTAATATGAAAGGGAGATATATTACATCCAAAAGTAGAAGTTGATCTTGTAAAGATCCTCCCAAGTTGACTTGTACTTCCTTGCCACAATGTACACCTCAACGCCACCCTAATATGCATGGGAATGATAACTCTCTTATGATCAAAGCAACATCATAAGGGTATGATTAGTCTCCGAAAGCAAACCTCTAGCTTGTGGATGGCAATAAATATATAAGAGAGGATGATAGTTTAGGAATTCTTATCCATTTACCAATCTAGTATTGAGATCCACTCTTGATGGGAGGATGAGCTCAAGGGATAAGAGGTGAAAACTCCAAGGTAGGATAAGATAGGATTTGAAGTTATTATCCAAGGTAAATGGTTGTAACAACTCGTGGAAGCTTCTGGAAGAGGAAGCTTAGAGATTCTTTTACTTTTCCTGAATTTCTAGAGTCAGCACACACCCAACAAGGGACAACCTACTCTGATCAGAGCAGGTGTAGAACTGAGCAACCTGTTGTTGAACGCAGGTACCTAAAGGGCCAGGGTGTGCTAGGCCTTAAAAGCACTAGAATGAAGCAGTCATGGTAAAAAACTTAGGGATTTGGGAGAGTCATGATTAGGGCCTTGTCTAGGGATGACGATAAGGTGCTCATAGATGTTTATTGATATAGTTTGTAGGCCTATTGATAGGATGTGACAAAATGGCCTATAACAAATTACCCCCTAAAGTGAAAAGTTAGAAACAATGGATGATGACTGAAGTGCTTTACCTTGTGACAAGTTCGGATCAAGAACAACTAGTCAGATCATCATCTGTTACAATACATTTTCATCATGATATATTTGCTGAGGGAGGCATACCCATGCTCAACACATAAGCTAACATTACATGTACAATGATTAAGAAGGCACGTCCATCGATGAAAAAGGGTGGACCCATGATTGGATGATTGTATGTATGATCATATCCATCATATATTGTGATCTTGTAATAATTTCGAAATCACAGTTCGGATGGATGGCACTAGATCCAAGGTCTCCCATCTCGTTCACTCAATCGCCAATGTACGAGTCTAACCATGCGAATAAAGGAGTTGGAGTCGAACATGGCAGACACCATCTGATTACCGACCAATGATGTAAGATGTTAATAGACATGAGAGAAAATACTGATGATGTTAATGGATCTCAAGGTACAACAATATAATCCATATGGTGTGAATGAATGAGTTGAAGTCAAACACCACAAAGAATCTGTCGGTCGAAGGCCAATAATGAAAGCTTGTCGCTGAGAACAAGGAAACTTTCCATTGATATATGCAAGTCCCAAGGTACTGGAGGAAGAGTTTCTAAGTCAACTTCCTGGATAATGAGTTGGTGTTGATAGGAAGTGACCCATCGTAGGAGGGCCTTGATGTGTCCCCCACAAATAACATGAAACAGGTATCATGATTTGAGACAGAATGACATCGAATGTGGAACTAGTTTAGGAATGATAGGCGTGGAATGAAGGCTTAAGAGTATCGTAGCAGATATCGACTGAATGAGTTATCTTAAACAAATCGACAACACTAAATGGAGTTGGTAGCATTGACACAAAACCAAAAGCGGATGCATTGAAATGGTGTGATGAACCAAAAGATAAGAAGATTTCCCAACCTAACAACCACGAATATTAAGTGGAAGAGTGTCATGTTCAAGAGTGACTTACTGCCATTAATAGGTGGAATATCCCATTTTCCCAATTTCCCCAACCATTTTTGGTCAATACCTCTTTGTTTTTTAACAATCTTGAGGAGGATAACATATGCTTGATCTGTAAGTTCATCATTCGAATGAATCCCTCCGAGTATGTTTAATGAACCCTGAGAAGGATTGGTTTGGTCTTGTCATGTTCGACGAGTCCATCATTATTTGATGATTTTATGAGTCCAACGAAGGTATAACTCGACTCTTTTTCATGTCTTGAGATTTAAAAAAGAGGCGAAAACAAACTCCAAAGGTTCCTTTTCATAGATACTCCCTTGAGTTCGAAAAGGTAGAAAACAATACTTAGGAGAACCTCTTAACCATGTTTGACTAAGGCATACCTTTTTCGTAAATAGTCTATCTCAGTTAAAAAAAGGGTTAAACTTATACTAAGTAGACATATTTTTGTTTACTTTAATGAGCTCGAAAAAATAAGTGCTCAATAATCTTTTCATGTTTAGGGAGTTTGAAAAGAGCTAAAGAGGGCTCCTACTGGAGGAACGATTGGTATAAAGGGTAGCAACTAGTTTCAGTCATGATGGAACTGCTCAAAACATGTATAGGTCAAGAGGTTGGCTAATAAGACTAGTGATCGCAACTGTTCCCAAGGAAAGGGTAAAAACCAAGTGAAAGCATATGATCGGGCAACCAAATGGTGACGATGGAAAGAGAAAACCAAGGCTCATTTGGCATAAATAGGTTGATAAAAATGGTAATCACAGGGGATAAAATTAGAATGGTTTCATTTTTACACAAGATTGAAACATGGGAAACTATGCTTGAAATTGGTTTCATTTTTTGACAGAAGTGAAACACGAGAAAAACTATGCTTGAGAGTGGTTTCATTTTTACACAAGCTTGAAACAAAGAAAAACTATGCTTGAAATAAGTTTTTATGCCCCCAACATAATGAATCAATTCTAGGCACATGCCCCCCAAGCTTCATTTCATTCATCTAAGTAGACTACTCATTACTAACAAGTGGATGGTACGAATGTTTATTTACGAGATCTAATTAAAGACTCGAATTGGAAGGGGATTTGTTTCATTTTTTAATGAGCTTGACACAGGACATGAAACTGTACTCAATGACCTTGTTTAATTTTTTAACGAACATGAAACAAGAAAATGAACTATGCTCCAGAACCTTGTTTCATTTTTTAAGGAGCTTGACACAAGAAAAGGAACTCTTCTTCGACACCTTGTGTCATTTTTTAAAGATCTTGACACAAGAAAAGGAACTCTACTCTGACACCTTGTTTCATTTTTTAACGAGCTTGACATAAGAAAAGGAACTCTGCTCCAGGACCTTGATCATGACCTCTAGGAGGCCTTGAATTCCAAGAGGTTCTCATAAGATGGACAAACAATGCTCTAGAATGTTTCAAAGGTTCCAATGGACATATCCGAGTCCAATGCGCCCAATAAATGATGCACTACATCACCTACTAGATAATCAGTAGACGTGGGAGATACCACTTGCATATAAGGACCATTTAGGGATACTGGTTGATTAGGAGTCAAATTAGGGCTAACAAATGAAAGCTAGTCAATGGTCATAATTCTTCCTTCAGGCGGGAAACGCATCACATGAAAATGTGAAGAGACAAGAGATCCCATGTTGTAAACATAGTCACTTCCAAGGAGTAAATTAAAATCCAAAGGGCCTTGGAATACTATCACATCTTTATAAACAATATTTTCTCCCAAAGTAATAGGAAATTGAGGAAGGATCCCTAATGATTGACTGGTTCCTCTGTTAAAATCCAAATATTCTAGGTAACAGGCACAAGTTGCGGAGAATCTAAAGCCTGTAAAGTAGTTGAGGATAGAATACTAACAGATGCACCTTCATCTATGACTATGCCAGGCACATGCACATTATAAGCCTGTACTAAGATATGGAAGGGCACGTAAGGAGGAAGATGATATCCTACCAATCGACTCCAATCAAAGGAAGTGACCATACTACTTAAAGGGGGTGCCATGGGAATGGGAGAACTGCTCCCTTGCGCTATGGGAATAGGATAACTTCTCCCTTGTGCTGTGGGAATGAGAGGATTACCCCTGTGTCATGGGAATGGGAGGATTGTTCCTCTGTGCCATTGGAACGAGAGGATCCCCCCCAGTTCATTAGAATATGAAGAAACAAGAAGAACTTGAGTGATATGAAGTTCACTCTCTACGAGAAAGGTACGATAAACTTGTCAGGCCAGGAGTAACTCCACTTTGGCAGAAAACTAATTCAATTTATTTCATTAGGTAGCTATTGTTATATACAAATGATGTGACTCCTCACTTCATCTTCTGATGACTGTTCACATTCCTAATTTAACTATTTTCACAAATTCACCCAATCGCAGACGATTAGGTGTCAACATTCCCCCCCTTAATCTGAAGGGATGTTGGTGAGTGCAAGCATCGTTCTGAATCTTTCAAGATTTTCTCTTTCAAGCGCTTTGGTGATGATGTCTGCAATTTGCTCATTTGTGAAATAATGACGGAGATGGATTGTTTTGGCCTCAACATGATGTCGGATCAGATGATATTTAGTATTGATGTGCTTTGTATGATCATGGAACTTTGGGTTCTTGGCCAACTTTATTGCAGAGGTGTTGTCAATCATCAGTGGAGTTGATTGTACTTGTTTTACCTGCAAATCTTCAAGAATTTTCCTGAGCCACACAATTTCTTTCGTTGCTTCAGCTGCTGCCACGTATTCTGCTTCTGTTGTGGAATCTGCTGGAACTGATTGTTTGCGTGATCTCCAGGAGACAGCTCCTGATCCAAGACTCATAGCATATCCTGAAGTAGATACCCCAGTTTCTTTGTCTCCATCGAAGTCTGAATCAGAGTATCCAATCAAGTTGAAGTCGTCCACCTGTGTATACTTGATTCCAAGGTCTTGAGTTCCCTTCAGGTACCTTAGAACTCTTTTTGCAGCAGACCAATGTCCCTCACAAGGCTTTTGCATAAACCTGGAGAGGATTCCAACAGCAAATGAAATGTCTGGTCTGGTAGTAGTGAGGTAGATGAGACTTCCTACAAGCTGTCTATACTTTGTTGCATCCTCAAATTCCTTTCCTTCAATAGATGTGAGCTTTAAGTTTTGTTCCATTGGAGTAGAAAGAGGATTGCACTCTGTCATGCCAAATCTGTTTAACAAATCTCCAATGTATTTATTTTGAGAAAGAAATATGGATTTTGGATGTTGGGTTACTTCAATGCCAAGATAGTAATGAACATAGCCCAAATCAGTCATTTCAAAACTTTTCCCCAATTCCTTCTTTATGGATGCAATGTAGCTTTCATTGTTCCCTGTCATTAAAAGATCATCTACATATACCACAATATATACAACTATTTTGCCAACTTTATTGACAAATAAAGTTGCATCATCAAGATCAAAATGATTGAAGTTGAGTTTCAGAAGATGCTCAGTTAGTTTTTCATACCAGGCTCGCGGTGCTTGTTTGAGGCCATACAAGGACTTCACAAGTTTTCATACTTTATGTTCATGTCCTTTCACAGCAAATCCTTCAGGTTGGGACATAAAAACATTCTCTTTTAGATCTCCATTCAAGAAGGCAGTTTTTACATCCATTTGATGGACTTTCCAACCATTCTGAGCTGCTAGTGCAAAGAGTGTCCGGATGGTGGCCCATTTTGCTGTGGGGGCAAAAGTTTCCTCATAATCGACCCCTTCCTTCTGTGCAAAACCTTTTGCCACAAGCCTAGCTTTGTGCTTGTCAAGTGAGCTGTCAGCTTTGTACTTGTTCTTGTAGAACCACTTGCAGCCAATTGGTTTGGTTCCAAATGGAGGATCAACCAGCTTCCAAGTGCCGTTATTTATGAGGGCATCATACTCCTTTTGCATCGCTTCTTTCCATTCATCATGAGAAGCAGCTTCTTTGAAGGAAGTTGGTTCAAAATCTATAGAAAAGTTCAATTCACAATCATAAGAAACATCCATATCAACAGGTGAATTAGAGTCATCTACATCCCCTCCATTTTGTCGGTTTGAATTTCTGGTTCCTGTTTTTCCAATTTCATCAGGATGAACACTTTCAAGTGTCTTCGTCAGCCACTTTGGGGGACCTTTCTGAGATGGTCCAGGCTGCTCTGTTGATTGAGTTGGGACTGAATCAAGATTGAGTCTCCCAATTCTATCAATTACATCACTTAAAGCATTATCCGTTGTTGGAGTTTCATTCGAGGGAGAGTGTTCTTCAGAAGAAGATTCCACATGTTGATCTAGAATAGGAATCCCCCCTTCAAGATGTGGAATCTGATTATCAAATTCTTGAAATAATTTTGTTTTTACGAATCTATCCAAGCGATCAAGTTGCCACTCAACAACATTGTCAGATTTGGATGATTCAAGAAAAAATACATCTCTAGATACAACAAACTTTTTATTTACTTCATCATAGAGGCGGTATGCTTTGGAGGTGTTTGAATACCCCAGGAAGATACACTTACGACTTCTAGCACCAAGTTTGTTTCTATGTACCTTTGGTATCAAAGCATAATAGGTGGAACCAAAGATCCTGAGATGTTTTACCGAAGGAACATGTCCATACCACAATTCATAAGGAGTCTTGTTTCTTATAGCATTAGATGGACATCTATTCTTTATATATGTAGCACATAGAACAACATCAGCCCAAAACATTATCTTTACATTTTTGAAGAAAATCATGGATTGTACCATATTCAAGATTTTTCTATTCATTCTTTCAGCTACACCATTCTGTTGGGGATTATAAGGCACAATTGTTTGATGTTTGATCCCATGTTGGCGAAGATAGTTTTCAAATTCATTTGATGTATATTCTTTTCCATTATCAGTGCGAATAGACCCAATATGAGATTGTGCATCATTTTCAATCCATTTATGAAAATTCTTGAATGTTTGAAAGGCATCAGATTTGTTCTTCAATAAATAAACCCAACACATTCTGGTGTAATCATCAATAAATGTCATGATATATTTATTTGCATTTGCAGAAGGAACAGGCATTGGACCACATAAATCTGAATGAATGAGTTCAAGCTTCCTATGTTCTCTTGAATGTGAATCATGAAAAGACTGTTTGCTATGCTTTCCTAGAATGCAAGCATCACATTGCTTATGTTTCCTAGGAATTGTAGGCAAACCAGCAACACCATTTTTCTTCAATAAGCGGAGACTGTCATAGTTTAAATGTCCAAATCTAGCATGCCATAATAAACTTGATGGAAGTGTACCTTCTTCATGATGAGAAATATATGAGAAATGTTGTGCATGAGCAGAGGTTCCTTGCAGTTTGAGAAGCCTTTCTTCTTCTATTCCCCTCATGACAAGTGAGTGGTCAGAAGCTTTTCTTACCTCAAGTTTGCCATCAAACATATGAATGGAGTGACCTTGCTAGCGGATGTGGACCAAGGAAAACAAGTTTCTCTTGAGCTGTGGGAGATATAGAACATGATCCAGAAGAAAGTCTGGAAGACCAGGCAGTTTAAGCCTGATTGTGCCAAGCCCTGATGGCTTGATTTTTGACTGATCTGCAAAGTATACTGCTCCATCAACATTATCAGTGAAATCTTCAAAAAAATCTTTTCTATGAGTCATATGACAGGTTGCTCCTGAATCAAGCAACCAATCATTTTTCGAAGAAGCAAGTGAATCATTAAACAAATCTTCATTTACTCCAATGTTACATTGTGCCTTAATATAGTGAGCGGATTCAGGTGCTTTACCTTTGTCTGTATCATCAGTTTTACCTTTCTGTTGGTTTCTTTTCTGCTCAATTTTGTCCCATGGTAGCTTGCATGTAGAGGCATCATGTGATCCATTTCTTTTGCAGCGAATGCAATGTAAGTCTGCCTTTTCTCCTTGAGAATGTCTGCCCCCCTGCCTCTGAAGTATCTTCCTCTTCCTCTTTGTCCACCTCTTCCTCTTGTAGAATCTTGAGCAGGATGCTTTTCTTTATGAGCAAGGCACACAGTCTCTTCAGAAGATTCACGGGCTGTCTTCTTTCCAAAGGCTTTCTCTCTTTCAGCAAACTTTTTCACAAGAGAGTCAAAGGTTATATCTTTAAGATTTCCATTTGCTTGTAAAGATTCAAGATAATTGGAGTAAGTAGGATAGAGTGCCTTGAGAAAAGCAATAAGAGGGATATCCAGCTCAACCTTAGTGGATTTGATATCATGCATTATAGATTTTACTTCAGATGCAAGAGCAAGAGGATCATTATTTTTCAGTTCAAGAGTGAAGAGTTTAATCATGAGCTGAACAACTTCAAGTGCAGAATGTGAGTCATAGAGTTCTTTCAGCTTTTGTAAAGCTTCAAAGGCAGTTGAATATGATGAAATATGGCGACTCACCTCTTCATTTACAGATGCTGCGATTAATGCATAGGCTTTGCTATTCTTGTTTTCCCAAATGACGAGCTCTTTGTCTGATGTAGGCTGCACTGGGTCATTGTCTGCTTCTCCGACACACACTCCTTTCCACAACTCATTGAAGATGAGGGTGTGTTTTATCATCCGGGACCATTCAGGATAGTTCTCCTTGCCAGTGAGAACTATTCCTACCATAGAGATGATTGAATGCATTCTGTAAAAAAATACTTCTGCTGATATACAGTGAAATTGTACTCAAAAGGGCAAAAAGATTTCAAATTCTTTATGCACTATGTTTTCTTCAAATGTCTCCAAAATTTATAAAATATCCTCATATAATATTTCCATATCACCTCCCCTTTTATTTTCTTTTAAACAAGAGCTCCACGCACAAATGAAAACCATTCAATATATATATATCATTCAATATATATATACCATTCAATATATATACCATAGACCATTCACTGGACCGATTCAAATGCAGTTCATAGGCGGTGTATATCACTTAATAAAGCCGCAGTTTAAATACTATTTCAACCGCACAGTGCTGAACTATTCAAATAGCGTTCATACCACAGTTCAAAATACTCAAAACGCTCTGTCATTCAACATATATATTGACCAGACTTTTAAAAGAAAGAAGTATGGCAAGTAGAGACAGACATTAAAATACATCGGGCACGGTTAATAGAACATCCACAGAGCGTTATGTTGCAATCGACCCTTTTTTTTTAGCAGTTTGCAATACCACGGAGTGCAACACGAATATGCTGCGACCGGGCCCCTCTCACAACACGAATATTACGCTGCCGCTGCGCAGAGCAGCCACACCATTACGCAGAAGGTCTCCGGTTCATATCCAGCAGGGTATTGTGCAACTGGACAACTAAGGAAGTGATGGATCATTCAACGTTCAACGAAAAAAGGCGCCAGAAATTGTATTGAAAGCAATGGGACAAGCAATAAGCAAGACTGTAGCTACCGCAGAGATTATAAAACGGAAGGTTCCTGGACTGTATCAGAATACAGAGCTCAGCTCGACAAGCATAACTGATGCTTGGGACTATTGCCTCTGGAAACTACTCGACATGTCTCTATGATTGCAATTACTCTTTCAACAACGCCACTGGATGAAAATACAACTGGCTATCAGGATCCATTGAGCGGTCGATACCATCAAAGCTCACTGATTACGGAGCCAACAACATAGCACCAGGAAGCATGACACACAAGGTGCCAAACCAAGGGAGGAGCACAACGCGTTACCATCATTCAATGTTTCAATAGTGAGTTTGCAGCAGAGGCAACGATGGAAAGGCAATGCGTTATGGACAGAGATGAGTTTGCAGAGAATATGAAACGGTTTTGGATTCTGAGCGCATTCAAATGAACAGGGCGCAAAAAAAATCATAAATAGAATATGTCAGGGCAGCGCAGGTGTGGCAAACAGAACGTAGGTATGGCAGAAAGAATTATAGAGAGAGAAATGGAGCAGATCAGGAGTTACAAAGACATAAAGGGTAAACAGGGAGCTGGCTCTGATACCATGTCAGGCCAGGAGTAACTCCACTTTGGCAGAAAACTGATTCAATTTATTTCATTAGGTAGCTATTGTTATATACAAATGATGTGACTCCTCAGTTCATCTTCTGATGACTGTTCACATTCCTAATTTAACTATTTTCACAAATTCACCCAATCGCAGAGGATTAGGTGTCAACACAACTGAAGTTGGAATCAAGTCAATCATTTTATCAACCAATGGTTAGTCAGGAATAGAATCATGGGATTCATGTTCAAAGAGAGTGGGATTGAATGGAGACATATTTTGATAAATTACTTCATCAACTAGTGGAGGATTAGGGGAAAGCTTCTAGTAACTAGTCGGGAGTCAAGGCTGGAAACTAGAAGGTTTTCCAACATGTTTGAGGCTTCATCCATATAAGGATAAAGGTGAATAGGATGATTTCCTTCACATAACCTACAAGGGAACTTAACTTTACCCTTTCTTCCATGAACCTTATGATCACTAGTCGATGATTTGTCACCAACATGATCTCAAGAAGTTGATGACAAAGGTTGATGTGAGCTTGTGGACCACACTTCTAATACCTTGGGAATACCAGGAAAATATTTAAGAAGGTGATCACCCTTACATAACTTGAAAGGAATTTTAACTTTGTGGGGTTGATTGGAAGATATGTCCATACTAGATGCATCAGTAGCAATGGATGCTTGGTTTTCCCACTGCTTATTTTGCTTCTTCTTCTTCTCAGCCTCTTGGTTACTAGAACCAAGAATTTCACCACGTGAGGAGGAAGAAAGGGATGAAGAAATAATAGGTGAAGAAGGAAAAGGTTCAACTTTAGAATCAACTTGGGGTTGATGTTGTTCAGGTGGAGAGCTTGATTGAGGAGGAGTTTGGACATTCAGAACCATAAGGGTTGAAAACAAACAAACTGGCAAACCAGTAGTGTATCCGAGAAGGGAAAACGTTGCCATATAAGGAGCACCAATATTTCAAAAAGAAGGAAAAGACTAGGATTCTTGATAGAGGGGTTTCCTTGATTGGTAGACTCGGGAACTATTGCCATTAGTCTCAACCTAAGATCTACTAAAGAATTGTTCCACGGTAAGGATGTCGTTTCACGATCAATTAATTGATTTTAGAAATTAACCAAATAAATAAATAAAAAAGGGGTAGCTAGGCAACAATGTTTACAA
The DNA here is from genome assembly GCA_031772625.1 of Pinus tabuliformis. Lineage (NCBI taxonomy): Eukaryota > Viridiplantae > Streptophyta > Pinopsida > Pinales > Pinaceae > Pinus > Pinus tabuliformis. The sequence goes on along the minus strand of CM062816.1, from coordinate 953,728,548 downwards.
AGCAACTATGAATTGCAATATACCACCTTGGAGAACCAATGATTTACGTACGGGTAGACAATCTCCCTGAATGCTGTGTTTGGTGTATCACAGTGTACAAGGTGGTTGACTTGGTTACCTATGGTGAGGATAATAGCCTATGATGGACTTCCAAAATATACTCGACGGTACGTAGACGTGCATTCTGTGTTATTGTTGTCTCATATGTAATCCTACGATGAGAGCGTTACCATATACTTTTCATGCATGGAGCACCATCCAATATAACCAAAGCTACATGGAGAACAATATGATACACTTAGATATGTGGAATGGGATATGTTATCACAAAACCAGTACTAGGGACTGCAACCAAGCAAAGTCTCATGTAACTGTTTCAGACCAAACTTTAGATTAGGAATTAGCCTTCCTAATCAGAGAGGGCTCTCTCACAACTCTTAATAAAATCCTTCAAACACTAGATGGCTAACTCTTTATTCACTTATGAAAGCATAACTGGTTGGAAACACATCAAACTAGCTCTCATTGGGCTATGGAGTCTATAATATCAAGTAAACAAGGAAAACACAGTGACCTCATGGAAATCAAGGCTCTTAGCATTACATGTCAAACATATTCCACCAACACATAGCTTGCTGTATACACAGGAAGTCAGAGCATATAATTATGAATTCTGAGTGATTGCATACAACAAAACCATAAAATAACATAAAGTATAACACATCATCACTACATTTGATCATGACAATCCTTCGAGAATCTTGAGAAGAGAATAACTCTGTTTTACTATTACTGTCAAAAAAGGTCTTACAATGGCCCAAAACAACACTGTTTTTCTATTAAGTATCCAACCTTTTTTACATAAAAGTTATTCCTATATATAGCCTATCAAAACACTACTGCACGAGACTCCTCAACAAGCATGAAGGGAGCTCGGAATTTTGACATTAATGACCTTAACTATATCATAAACAAACTGATTGATTACAAGAGATATGGTGCTACGAAAACAGAGGATTCCATCATATTGGCACTTTAAGTCTTTCTCCTCGTATACTTTGCTGCATTCTTGGAGCTTGCCACCTGTAGCATTACAATAATAACCACACCCAAACTGAAAGCAGATTCAATGTATGAACAGCTCCGGATACCTGATGCATAGATGATTCAACAACCAATAAGAAAATGAAGCCTATATTCTCGGTTGCTGCCTCCCATCGGTGTTCATATATTAATGATCCATCTTCAAGCCATTTAATCCTTGGATAGTCCCGTGTGACTGAAGAAAACTCATGATCTGGCTATCCCATAACTAGACAAGTGTATCACTTAACACCTCAGCAGCTCTATCAAAACCCTAAAAATTCGGAGATAAAGTGACTTTCAACAAAAGACAAAACTTTACCTTTACCTCGAATATTTACACCTGGCCTCCTTTTTTAAATATCTGACTGATCTTCCATAACCTCCATCCTGGCATTAAATCATCTCTTTAAATATTTGCTGACCTCAGCATTCCAACTCAAGTTTTCAACATAACCAGTCATCTACAGCAGTTTCGTAGCGCGCTACGAAACTGCTGTAGGTCATCAAAATTAAATACATGAACCTTGAAACAGCAATAACTCAAGTCTGTGATTTCTTCAGTCATTCTATACAGGTGTGAATACATCAAAAAGTCTCAAAAAGCTTTTTAAAAAGACGGTGGCCCCAAAATATATCAAAATTTGAAAAAACACATTCCTCTTTGAATCATTTAGCTAGCTTGTCTAGCTTCTCTTTCAGGCTGATGACTTCTTCCTTCAACTTCTTGTTCTCGGCTCTTAGACCTGCATTCATTTGTTTCATAACCTTTGCCTGTTTCAGAGCAGGCACTGTCCATACATAAGCATCTGATACTGAACTAGCTTGACTGATCAAACTTGTTTTACCTTTCATTACAGCTTTCTTATAGCTTGTGTATCTTACTGCCTTTTCTTTAAAAACATTTTGAACCTGAGGTATTTCCTTGCTTGCTCCAGCTTGTTTCTTAATGGCAATCACATTTCCACTTTGACCAATAACCACCTTATTGTCCTTGTTCTTGTTTTTAGCTGCTTGAACTATTTCAGAGAAAATTTCAAGTGCCTCTGTCCTAGGCATCTCTGAAGGTACTTTCTCTTTTTGAGCCTTTTCTACTTCTTTCATTTGCCTTCTAGTCATTGGCCTGCGAGGTTTAAAGGCATACTCTTCACCTGGTTCTTCAAACTTTAACCTTTTAGAAGCCTTTGACTTCTTAGAACTTTCAGGTGAAGATTGTGTTAGATCAATATGCATTGGTGATACCAATTGATCTTGCTCAATTTCAAGTGGTTCAATTTGAATTGGATGCTCTTGTTCTAATTCAATGGCTTCCAACAAGTCATTTAAACTACCCTTAGAAACAGGACTCTCTTCCACAGGGGCTGACTTTCCTTTTTCTTTGCTTAGCTGGCCTCTAGTTCTCACCCTTGAAACCCTTTCAACTTCACTAGACTTAATTTCATCTTTTCCTTTGTGAGTCTTCTGTTTTGATGATTGAGGTGTTTCTTTAGGAGATGACTTAGAAGTTTCCTTTTCAGATACTCTAGATGATTTTGAAGTTTTGTCTACTGATGCTTCAGGTGTTTCTTTAGCTGCTGACTTAGGAGTTTTCTTCATTGATGCTTCAGGTGTTTCTTTGACTGTTACAGACCTCTCTGGCTTCTTTGTTTTAGCTTTGGGCTTCTTATGGTCTGTTACTTCCTTCCTAATCTCAGCCAAAGTAGTTTCCTCACTCCTATCTTCTCTTTCTCTTACAGGTAACGGAGTGAGGCCCGTTTTACTAGGGAAACCGGCCATGAACACAAACGAATCCCAGTCCTTACCAATTTTATGTAGGCTATCCAACACCAGTAATTTAACCAGACCATGATGAAAAAGAGATGTTTCATAAGCTTCCTTCTTCAACTGAATCTTATCACACATCTTACTAATACTCCTGAATAAGTAAAAAGGTATGTCTATTGAGCTCTTACCAGTGAAGTGTAGCAGCAGCTTGAAATGGTATGAGTAGACTTTGTTGTACCGACCTTCACATGTCAAGTACTTCTGGATACATGTCAATAGCATAGCATAATTCTCCTTTAGATAGCTCCTTGGGACAGCTTTAGTGAGATCTTCGTCTACATATGGTGCCTTTAAGAACTCCTTACATGGACCCATGTCAAACTTGAAATTCTTGAACCACTCTTGGCCACCCCTCGGGATTTCTGTGACAATAGAGATGACTTCAGGGGATACCGGAAACTCCAACATGGCCACCTTCGAATTGAGTCCAGTGAAGTTCAATGCAAATGCCTTGGTCACTTCTGCATGTCCACCCTTTAGTTTTTCACAAAACCGCCAACAACCAGCACTTCTAAACGCCTTTGCTACCTCTTCATTCCCGAGGGTTACATCTAATCCCTCCGGCTCTGTTCTCACACATTTACCCGAACGGTGTTCCTTTCTTTCCATGCTTCTTTGCGCAATTCTACACAAGGGAATGACGGTGGTTTGCAGCGAGAAAACACTCTTTAGCTGTAGAGATCAGGCTCGCTTGCAGTAGTCTGTTTAGAATAAAGCTCAAGCTTTTCATAGAGCAAAAACATTCATATGTTATGAAGAACACATTATGGAATGACCATCTTCTATAACGTCCTCCAAACTGACACCTAACTCTATGACTTCGGACCTGATGGCAAAGTAATGGCTAATCATGACATAGAAATGGTGTGAAGAAACAATCATGACCGGATTCGTGACTCACTAATTCTCGGATTAGACATTCAGGGAAAAACGTTGCACAAAAGCCTGAAACCCCGATTTCGTAGCGCGGGCAGTTCAAATTTAAGGGAATGCGCTACGAAATCGCTGACAAACGGGGCGCTACGAAAACACGCAAACATTATTTTGCAGCAGAACTGACCAATCACATTCGCGCTGCGAAACTGCGCAGGTACCTAAGACATCATACCCGCGCTGCGAAACTGCGCAAGTACCAATGACATGACATGACATAACTAACAATGATGGAGGATGACTAATACCCTTGCCTTTACACGAATTTCATCCATAACTCTTGAATTTCAAATTTTGAAATTGACATAAGCTAACAAACCTATTTACAAGACCTCAAGACTTTATAAAAACTTATGGACAATTAACATATACATGAACTATAGATTCTAGTGATAACAGTGGCTCCACTAGGGATAGTGTGCCCCTGTGGTACACTAAGAACACGTAGTACCAGTGCTTTATCCATTTATTACACTCACATCTGGCTGACAAGCATTCCTCTCAAACTTTGTGGGCCTTCTCCTCGGGCTAAAATCTGCTAGTTCAGCTTGTCACTTATTGCTAGCACAAAACACTTCAAAAGCAATGATTATTTACAATGATCATGAACTACTTGGCAGACTTTTCACTGATAATAATGCTTTAAGAACCTGCCATTGACAGGCCCACCAGCATACTGTGATCCATCAACTTCTTGCAAAATATAAGTATTGTTTCCATGGAAGGCAGAGATCAAATATGGCCCCTTCCATAAATTCTCAAACTTACCATGTTTGCCCTTTTCCTCAATTTTGGCTTCCCATTTCAAAACCTTGTCATTAATTTGAAAGGTCACATCTTTGATCTTCTTGTCAAAAGCCCTCTTGACTCTATTCTGATTTTGTTGATAATCTTCAACCACTTCATTCCTTTTTTCTTGTAATGCAATCAATTGATTAATCCTCCTCTGTATGGCATTGGGCTCTTCTTCAAGTCCTTGAATTAATTTCATAACTGGGACACCAAGAGACGTTGGAAAAATAGCTTCTGCTCCGTACACAAGTTCATAAGGAGAGGTTCCAATAGATCTTTTAGTGCATATGCGATCAGCCCATAATGCATACTTCAGTTTCAAATGCCAAGTTTTCTTGTTCTCTTCCAGCAATTTCTTGATAATCCTCACAAGACTCTTATTTGAACTTTCAGCTAGACCATTGCCTTGTGGATAATAGGCTGTAGAGTGACCAAGAGAAATATGATATTGGTGGCAAAAGTTTATCATTCTCTTAGACTTAAATGCTTGAGCATTATCTGTGACAAGCTTGAGTGGACATCCAAACCTTGATAAAATATTGTTCTCTAAGAAGGAAATAATGACTGCATCATTAGCTTGTCTAGTTGGCACTGCCTCTATCCACTTTGTGAAATAATCAGTGGCTGTAAGTATCCACCGATGTTGGCCTGATGAAGAGGGATTTATCTCACCTATAAAATCTAGCCCCCACTGCTGAAAGGGCGCTTCTACATAAATAGGAACTAGAGGCATAGGCATGAGCTTCCTTTTACCTTCAAACAACTGACATTCATGACAGGCTGCAACCTTTTTGTAAATATCTTTGAACATGGTGGGCCAAAAATACCCGGCTCTCAATATTTTATTAGCAGTCGCCTTCCAATAATGGTGACCTCCACAGTCTCCTTTATGAAATTCTTCAATCACCCTATCAGCCTCCTCTTCAATCAAGCAACTTAGTAGAATCCCTCCAGCATCCTTCCAAAATAAATTCTGTTCATAAACAAAATATTTAAGAGATTTCAGCTTGATGAAACGAGCTCTAGACTTGGGAAGATTGTCAGGGGCTCTGTTGTGCTGTAGTACAAATGAGACATCCTTATACCATTCAGATATCAGAAATTTTTCATTGATTTGAACCAACTCTTCCTCTTCTTCAAAAATTTCTGATATTTCTGCATTAAAATTAATGTCACTGCAGTCTAGATTTGAGTGAGTTAGCAACTCTGCTAACCCTTGACCCTTCACCAATTTAGTTGGCCTAATTTCAATATCATATTCCAACAATTTGGCTATCCATTTCCCTCTTTTACCATCCGGGTCTGCTTGTGTGAGAATTTCTTTAATAACAGCACTTGGCACAAATGCAATAATATGAGAATGAAGCACATAGATTCTAAAATCTTTGATTGCCTTTACCAAAGCATATGCTTGCTTTTCTAAAATGTTATACTTTAATTCAGCATTTGCCAATGTTTTACTAAAGAATGAGATAGGCTGCTCAGTACCTTGATTCCCTTTTTGTAAAAGAACTCCAGCGATTGTATCTTCAGAGGCATAAGTGAATATTAAAAATTCCTTGGAGAAATCAGGACTAATAAGAACCGGTGCTTGAGTGAGTGCTTTTTTAATTTCTTCAAATGACTTTCTTGCCTCAGCTGTCCACCTAAAGTCTGCTCCCTTCTTTAGCATTTTTGTGATGTGCTTAACCACCTCTGCAAAGTTAGGAATGAACCTCCTAACAAAATTGACTTTACCAAGAAAAGACTGAACTTCTTTCTTACTCCTTGGCAAATCCAGCCTTGAAATAGCACTAACTCTATTTGGATCTATTTTAATGCCTTCTTGAGAAATGATATGCCCAAGCAACTTACCAGAAGTCAAAGCAAAGATACTTTTAGTTGGATTCAAAGAAATGCCGAACCTTCTACACTTCAATAATATCTTTTCCAGATGCTTTAAATGATCTTCCTCTCTCTTTGAAAATACTGTGATATCATCAAGGTATACCACAACTGATTTATCTTTCTCCTCTGCAAAAGCAATGTCCATAGCCCTTTGGAAAGTCGCCCCTGCATTCATGAGGCCAAAAGGCATCTTAGCATACATAAAGGTGCCCCATGGTGTAGTAAAGGCTGTCTTCTCCTGATCCTCTGGATGAACAAGGATTTGGTTGTATCCTGAAAAGCCATCTAACATTGACATTCTTTGAGAACCTACAATATTCTGCAACATAAGATCCATTTTAGGAAGAGGATAATTGTCCTTGAGTGAAGCCTTGTTCAAATTCCTAAAGTCTATGCAAATCCTTATTTCTCCGTTCTTTTTCCTCACTGGAACCAAGTTGGCTAACCAATTTGAAAATCTGATAGGAACAATGATCTTTGCATCAAACAGCTTCTTGACTTCTTTCTCAATTAATGGCATTAGCAGAGGATTTATTCTTCTCAATTTTTGCTTAAAAGGTTTCTCATTTGGCTTGATGGGGATTGTATGTTGTATAACTGAGGAATCATATTGTTTGAGATCAGTATAATTCCAAGCAAACACATCAATAAACTTCTTCATCAGATCAATGTACTTAACCTTTAGATCAGCTGATAAAAATTTTGAAATTTTGATCAATTTAGGCGCTACTAAATCACCTAGATTGCAGTTTTCTATCTCCTCTTCATTTGCTTGCAACCTTGGCGCCTTAAAGACATCATTCTGATCAAAAAGCTTCTCAAGTGGAATAAGACCTTTAGGGATGAGATTATTTTGGAGCTGTAATACCTCAAACTTTTCTTTTGTTTCAACTAACATGTTTTGCTGATCAATTTGACAATGCTCAAATTCTCCTTTCAATTCTATGAAACTTTTCACCTGCTGGTCATCTTCAAAGACTTGCCAATTTAATATATTATCAGGGATTACTGGCCTATGGCGGACTTTGACTTCATAACTGTCAGAAGCATGTTTAGGAATGACAAAAAGACTAGCTGCTACAGCAAGAGAATCTGCCATGGAATTCTGCTCTCTGGTTTTGACATTGAAAGTGTATGATTGAAACTTTTCCAACAATTCTAACACCAAATTCCTATAAGCTCTCATTCTTGCATCTTTTGTTTGGTAAACACCTTGAACTTGCTTTATAACTAGCTCAGAGTCCCCATAAACAACAATGTTTTTTGCCTTGAACTCAATCAAATTTTCTAGGCCTAAAACCAAGGACTCATACTCGGCCATGTTATTTGTGCAATCAAAATTGAGCTTATAAGACAGAAACTTACTCTCATCAGCTGGACTCATGATCCAAATTCCAGCGCCAGCTCCTTCCTTCCCTGCTGCTCCATCAAAATACAAAGACCAGCAACCAGAAATGTCTTCTTCATTACTTTGCTGCAACTCTTCACACTGATTTTCTGCTTTTTCTTTCTGTGATTCTTCTCCCACTGATTCATTAAATAGAATGGCTGATCCCAAGCCTGTGTCACAAGAATAGATAGGAAAATTCTGTGGTTTATCCTTACTACTCACCATATATGCCATCCTTGTTTCCCGGTATAACCTTCTCTGCTCTCCAAATACTGGAATAGTAGCATAAGTCAAATCCATTTGCATAGTACCCTTAATTTTAGCTGCCCATGATCTTGAAAGTAATATTCCAAATTTAGGTGGAACATCAGCCACAACAATATCCATGACAGTGGTTTTGGCTGGGATTTGTGTAAGAGCCACAACAACATCCTTAATTAACCCAATACAATGCACCCTCTTAGAATCAAAAGAAAATAAATCTTTATAAGGTCTGGTCACTTCCAATCCTAACCTTTCCATAATGACTTTGGGCATAAGATTATGAGATGCTCCTGAGTCCAACATGGCATTATGAAGAGTCATTTCATGTATATTGATGCTTATATAAAAAGGAGGAAATTCATCATTCTGCTCATCTTCAAGCCTTGGGCCCAAACAAATGATAGGATTGTCTTCTTGCAAATTTAAAATATCAGCTCCTCCCGAGGGAGAATTAAGCATTTCCACAATCTTGCTTCTATACTTGTTTACTTTCAAAAGTTCATTAAATGGGACTGATATTTTAATTTTAGAAATCTCATTTTCTATATTGAATCCTGGAGTAGACTTCTCAACTTCCTTAGGAAGAACAAGAGCTTGATTCTCTTTCTTTTCAATAGGAGCATCACCTTTTTCTTCAGCTTGTTTTGGCTTTTCTTTTTTGTCTTCCACTGCTTTTGGAATATTCTTCTTAGGCTGACCCTTGTTTGCTGTAATGGGGACATCTCTATTTCTGAGGTTATATTGCTTTTGAATTTCAAATATGGCATGCTGATAACCCTTTAGGAAATCTGAAGGTTCTTCTTCAACTTTTTGTTGACTAGACTCATCATGTTCCTCTTTTGTTAGAAAGATCTCTGAATCTTCTTCACCAAGACAATGAATAGATTCTTCAGGATCCTCAGATTCTTCTTCTCCATCTACCATATTTTGCTGAAACGGAGGTCTAATAGGGGGATCAGCTTGTTGATTTCTATTCTCCCTTGGCCTTTGTTGATTTTGTGGCCTTCTAAACTGGGGATTTCTGAACCGAGGTTCTTGTTGTGCTTGAGGAGCAGCAGTATTCCCAAGTGCTAATTGGTCCATCAATTTTTCCATAGTCTTTATCATGGTTTCAACTTTATCCTCTTGAGCAGAAGTAGAAGGCCTTTCCTCTTCCTTTATCTTGGTCTTAGCCATCTTAGACTTTTTAGCAGCAAGTATATTCACCTCTACTTTGATAGCATCATTTTGCATGTCAGCCAATGTAGCAGACTCTCTTTCTCTGAGTAAAAGAGAGAAGTCAGAATCAAAAGACTCAGCATATCTTAATTGTGCTAAAGCTCCAGGAGGTTTCAAGTGAGCTGGAATGGAATTATAAATCTTGTTAAACCTCTTAGAAAAATTTTGAATAGTCTCATCTGGAATTCTTCTTAAATTATTGTATTCAGTGAGGGCCTGAACTGGATTAGTTCTATTTCCCCACTTCCTCAGAAAGCTATCTTCAAACTCAGCCCAACTGTGAATGCTACCAGCTCCCAAGGCCTTGAACCATTTCCTAACCTCTCCAATGAAAGACTGAGCAAACAATCTCAATTTGACATCTTCATCATCCACTTCATATCTATCAATAAAGTCATTGAATCTATCCACATGCTCTTCAGCTGTAATGTCCTCATCTCCTCCCCATGTTGGGATCCTAGCAGCATATTTATTTGGTAAATCATGCAGAACAGCAGGAAGAGCCAAAGGAGCATACCTAGCAGGTACGGCCATAATGAAAGGAGGAAGAGTGACAATAGGTATGTTATGACCAGAACTAGTATGAAATGTGGGTTGAGGGCTATTTGGACTTGCAGAAGCAGAGGACAAAATATGAGTACGAAAAGGACTATTAGGACTTTGTAGACCACTAACAAAAGAACTCCAATTTGGAAGAGGTAAACCAATCTTTGAGTTGAGCAAAATTTCGAAAGGGTCAAGCTCCTTGAGCTGTTTTAAATCTTCTTTCTCTAATAATAGCTCAGAAGAAACAATTTCCCAAAACTCCTCTTTATCTTTATGTGAAATTAGAGAAGAGGTATCAATACCTCTCTTTTGTAGATCCAAAATGATACCAATTAATTCTTCTTCATTTTCAGACCTTAATATGACTTCTTGAACTTTATCATCAACAAGTTTATTCTCAGGACTTCTAGAAAACTCAGTAAATAATGACTTTGAAATACTTGAAGTACCTGGTATGTCAGAGAATCTTTGTTTACTCCTTGAGATGATATTCGGATTTTCCACAGGACTAGGTGGATTTGGATCAGGGTTACTCCTTGTGTACCTTCCTTTCGAAGCCACCTTTAAACTTTAAAATAACAAATGGAGTCACCAAGGTAGAATGCAGCCTCGAAAATCATTTGAACTCCTGCTACCTTCAGAAATTCAATCTTAAGCTCCCGGCAGACGCACCAAAATGTTATCACAAAACCAGTACTAGGGACTGCAACCAAGCAAAGTCTCATGTAACTGTTTCAGACCAAACTTTAGATTAGGAATTAGCCTTCCTAATCAGAGAGGGCTCTCTCACAACTCTTAATAAAATCCTTCAAACACTAGATGGCTAACTCTTTATTCACTTATGAAAGCATAACTGGTTGGAAACACATCAAACTAGCTCTCATTGGGCTATGGAGTCTATAATATCAAGTAAACAAGGAAAACACAGTGACCTCATGGAAATCAAGGCTCTTAGCATTACATGTCAAACATATTCCACCAACACATAGCTTGCTGTATACACAGGAAGTCAGAGCATATAATTATGAATTCTGAGTGATTGCATACAACAAAACCATAAAATAACATAAAGTATAACACATCATCACTACATTTGATCATGACAATCCTTCGAGAATCTTGAGAAGAGAATAACTCTGTTTTACTATTACTGTCAAAAAAGGTCTTACAATGGCCCAAAACAACACTGTTTTTCTATTAAGTATCCAACCTTTTTTACATAAAAGTTATTCCTATATATAGCCTATCAAAACACTACTGCACGAGACTCCTCAACAAGCATGAAGGGAGCTCGGAATTTTGACATTAATGACCTTAACTATATCATAAACAAACTGATTGATTACAAGAGATATGGTGCTACGAAAACAGAGGATTCCATCATATTGGCACTTTAAGTCTTTCTCCTCGTATACTTTGCTGCATTCTTGGAGCTTGCCACCTGTAGCATTACAATAATAACCACACCCAAACTGAAAGCAGATTCAATGTATGAACAGCTCCGGATACCTGATGCATAGATGATTCAACAACCAATAAGAAAATGAAGCCTATATTCTCGGTTGCTGCCTCCCATCGGTGTTCATATATTAATGATCCATCTTCAAGCCATTTAATCCTTGGATAGTCCCGTGTGACTGAAGAAAACTCATGATCTGGCTATCCCATAACTAGACAAGTGTATCACTTAACACCTCAGCAGCTCTATCAAAACCCTAAAAATTCGGAGATAAAGTGACTTTCAACAAAAGACAAAACTTTACCTTTACCTCGAATATTTACACCTGGCCTCCTTTTTTAAATATCTGACTGATCTTCCATAACCTCCATGCTGGCATTAAATCATCTTTTTAAATATTTGCTGACCTCAGCATTCCAACTCAAGTTTTCAACATAACCAATCATCTACAGCAGTTTCGTAGCGCGCTACGAAACTGCTGTAGGTCATCAAAATTAAATACATGAACCTTGAAACAACAATAACTCAAGTCTGTGATTTCTTCAGTCATTCTATACAGGTGTGAATACATCAAAAAGTCTCAAAAAGCTTTTTAAAAAGACGGTGGCCCCAAAATATATCAAAATTTGAAAAAACACATTCCTCTTTGAATCATTTAGCTAGCTTGTCTAGCTTCTCTTTCAGGCTGATGACTTCTTCCTTCAACTTCTTGTTCTCGGCTCTTAGACCTGCATTCATTTGTTTCATAACCTTTGCCTATTTCAGAGCAGGCACTGTCCATACATAAGCATCTGATACTGAACTAGCTTGACTGATCAAACTTGTTTTACCTTTCATTACAGCTTTCTTATAGCTTGTGTATCTTACTGCCTTTTCTTTAAAAACATTTTGAACCTGAGGTATTTCCTTGCTTGCTCCAGCTTGTTTCTTAATGGCAATCACATTTCCACTTTGACCAATAACCACCTTATTGTCCTTGTTCTTGTTTTTAGCTGCTTGAACTATTTCAGAGAAAATTTCAAGTGCCTCTGTCCTAGGCATCTCTGAAGGTACTTTCTCTTTTTGAGCCTTTTCTACTTCTTTCATTTGCCTTCTAGTCATTGGCCTGCGAGGTTTAAAGGCATACTCTTCACCTGGTTCTTCAAACTTTAACCTTTTAGAAGCCTTTGACTTCTTAGAACTTTCAGGTGAAGATTGTGTTAGATCAATATGCATTGGTGATACCAATTGATCTTGCTCAATTTCAAGTGGTTCAATTTGAATTGGATGCTCTTGTTCTAATTCAATGGCTTCCAACAAGTCATTTAAACTACCCTTAGAAACAGGACTCTCTTCCACAGGGGCTGACTTTCCTTTTTCTTTGCTTAGCTGGCCTCTAGTTCTCACCCTTGAAACCCTTTCAACTTCACTAGACTTAATTTCATCTTTTCCTTTGTGAGTCTTCTGTTTTGATGATTGAGGTGTTTCTTTAGGAGATGACTTAGAAGTTTCCTTTTCAGATACTCTAGATGATTTTGAAGTTTTGTCTACTGATGCTTCAGGTGTTTCTTTAGCTGCTGACTTAGGAGTTTTCTTCATTGATGCTTCAGGTGTTTCTTTGACTGTTACAGACCTCTCTGGCTTCTTTGTTTTAGCTTTGGGCTTCTTATGGTCTGTTACTTCCTTCCTAATCTCAGCCAAAGTAGTTTCCTCACTCCTATCTTCTCTTTCTCTTACAGGTAATGGAGTGAGGCCCGTTTTACTAGGGAAACCGGCCATGAACACAAACGAATCCCAGTCCTTACCAATTTTATGTAGGCTATCCAACACCAGTAATTTAACCAGACCATGATGAAAAAGAGATGTTTCATAAGCTTCCTTCTTCAACTGAATCTTATCACACATCTTACTAATACTCCTGAATAAGTAAAAAGGTATGTCTATTGAGCTCTTACCAGTGAAGTGTAGCAGCAACTTGAAATGGTATGAGTAGACTTTGTTGTACCGACCTTCACATGTCAAGTACTTCTGGATACATGTCAATAGCATAGCATAATTCTCCTTTAGATAGCTCCTTGGGACAGCTTTAGTGAGATCTTCGTCTACATATGGTGCCTTTAAGAACTCCTTACACGGACCCATGTCAAACTTGAAATTCTTGAACCACTCTTGGCCACCCCTCGGGATTTCTGTGACAGTAGAGATGACTTCAGGGGATACCGGAAACTCCAACATGGCCACCTTCGAATTGAGTCCAGTGAAGTTCAATGCAAATGCCTTGGTCACTTCTGCATGTCCACCCTTTAGTTTTTCACAAAACCGCCAACAACCAGCACTTCTAAACGCCTTTGCTACCTCTTCATTCCCGAGGGTTACATCTAATCCCTCCGGCTCTGTTCTCACACATTTACCCGAACGGTGTTCCTTTCTTTCCATGCTTCTTTGCGCAATTCTACACAAGGGAATGACGGTGGTTTGCAGCGAGAAAACACTCTTTAGCTGTAGAGATCAGGCTCGCTTGCAGTAGTCTGTTTAGAATAAAGCTCAAGCTTTTCATAGAGCAAAAACATTCATATGTTATGAAGAACACATTATGGAATGACCATCTTCTATAACGTCCTCCAAACTGACACCTAACTCTATGACTTCGGACCTGATGGCAAAGTAATGGCTAATCATGACATAGAAATGGTGTGAAGAAACAATCATGACCGGATTCGTGACTCACTAATTCTCGGATTAGACATTCAGGGAAAAACGCTGCACAAAAGCCTGAAACCCCGATTTCGTAGCGCGGGCAGTTCAAATTTAAGGGAATGCGCTACGAAATCGCTGACAAACGGGGCGCTACGAAAACACGCAAACATTATTTTGCAGCAGAACTGACCAATCACATTCGCGCTGCGAAACTGCGCAGGTACCTAAGACATCATACCCGCGCTGCGAAACTGCGCAAGTACCAATGACATGACATGACATAACTAACAATGATGGAGGATGACTAATACCCTTGCCTTTACACGAATTTCATCCATAACTCTTGAATTTCGAATTTTGAAATTGACATAAGCTAACAAACCTATTTACAAGACCTCAAGACTTTATAAAAACTTATGGACAATTAACATATACATGAACTATAGATTCTAGTGATAACAGGATATCACCCTGGGAATGCAACGCTGGAAAAAAATGACAACTCCTACGTTTATAGATGTTGAAACACGTCTCTAGCCTAGACCTCTAGATGTTTGCATTAATGCTACAAATTCTCCTTAGGTTGATTCAGTAAATGTTAAAGTTGATCTTGATTTAAGTTTCAGTTTTCAAGGCTTCACCACAATTTTCACCTGAATATCCTAAAACGAAAGCTAGCATGATAAAATGAATCTTTCATTTCTATGAAAATTTATAAGTGGGAGGGAAGAGAACAAATAATATGCAACATACAAGATGCAATAAACAATATTATTCAAGCAATTCATCTAATGCAACTGTTTCTAACTACAATTTTCACTCACAAAACCCTAAATGCAATGCATATTGCTTAAGATTTTTATTTTCAATTCCACTTAATTTTTAGATGAAAACTAATATATATGCTTAATCGCTGATAAAAAACACTTTTCAGAACGATGACTGAAACACCAATTCCTTCAAGCAATCCAATGATCAAGAAATTAGTTCACTAATGACCTAATGACAAGAAGAAAGTAAAACCCAAACAAATTCTTATCAAAGGCACTCAAAACCAAAAGAAAACTAGATGAAGGCTTCTGAGGGGGCTAAACACACTCAGGGACATAAAGAGGACCAACTGGAATCAATTCAATCAGAGAGACAAGCATCAAAAGGATTTTTGTTTGCATGAAACAGGGGTTAGCACAAGTGCAGATAGACTACCAATGCTTTGTAATGCAGGTACAAAGAAGACCAAGGTTCTCTTCAATGCTCTGTCAGCAGACTAGGGGGTGCGTTGATCAAGGAAAAGGGAGTTTCGGACACAAACAATCAAATGCAACTCAATGAAAGGTCTTCCTAGCATCAATTCAAATTGAGTGAGACACTAGAGGTCTGTTCAAGAGGTGTAACAAGGGATAAAGTCAAGGAAACCATTAAGGGAATTAATTGTTCCCCAATATGGTCGCCAATTTGTTATACAAAATCTACGACTACAGATAGAAGTATATTCCTTAGACCTAGTGGTCTAGTCTAGAACAACATAAATCAAATACTATAAAGTTTTCCTTTGAAGAATTGGAGAATGGAAAGATGCTTACTTGTGATTCGTCGCAAGCTCTTCTCTCCTCTCGACTTGTAATATCCAACCGTAGCTCCAAACTATATAGTTACAACCTGTACAAACAAACAACACAAGCCAAAGATCTACGACATCCGTGTAGCATTATCCAATCACTCTATTCAATGGATCAACCTAACATTGAAACACGTGTATATAGATATAACATAACACAAATAGGAAAACAATATACTATTTGTATTAATATGAAAGGGAGAGAGATTACAACCAAAAGTGGAAGCTGATATTGTAAAGATCCTCCCAAGTTTACTTGTCCTTCCTTGCCATAATGTACACCTCAAAGCCACCCTAATGCATGGGAATGATAACTCTCTTATGGCCAAAACAACAACATAAGGGTATAATTAGTCTCCAAAATCCAACCTCTAACTTATGGATTACAGTAAATATACAGGAGAGGATGGTAGTTTAGGAATTATTATCCATTTACAAATCTAGGCTTGAGATCCACTCTTGATGGGAGGATGAGCTCAAGGGATAAGAGGTGAAAACTCCAAGGTAGGATAATATAGGATTCAAAGTTCTTATCCAAGGTAAATGGTTGTAACAACTCCTGGAAGCTTATGGAAGAGGAAGCTTCAGGATTCTTTTTATTTTTCCAAAATTTCTACAAACAACGCTTCCCCAACAAGAGGAAACCTACTTTGATAAGATTAGGTGTAGAATTGAGCAACCTGTTGCTGAATGCAGGTCCCTAAAAGGACATGGTGCGCTGGGCCTTAAAAGCACTAGAATGAAGAAATAAAGGTCAAAAAATCAGGGATTTAGGAGAGTCATGCTTAGGGATTTGTCTAGGGATGATGACAAGGTGTTCATGGATGTTGATTGATCCAATTTGTAGGCCCTTTGACAAGATGTGACAAAATGGCCTATAACATTCTTGAACACCCACTTTGTCCCAATTACATTTTTATCATGAGGCCTTCGTACCAGTTCCCATATATGGTTATTTTCTATTTTATCAAGTTCTTCATGCATTGCCTTAACCCAACATATTGAGGTTCAATTTTGGATAATGAGGATAAGTGACTAGATGTTCCAATGAAAGTTATTATAGTTTGTATTCCTGCTTCCTTATCACCTATAATTTGATATTCTGGATGATTTTTCTAAACATATCTTGATGGAGTATTTCCTATCATACCTATATTTTCATTTCCTTCATCTGATGTTTCTCTTTCTTCTTCTCCTACAATTTCTTGGATTTGAGTAGGGAGAGGTTTATCATAAGCTTGTGCTTCCTTTTTGGTATCTGTTGATGATTCATCAATCACAACATCTATACTTTCAACAATCTTTTGAAGCCTTTCATTGTAACATTTATATCCTTTGCTTCTAGATGAGTAGCCAAGGAGGGTTCCTTCATCAGCTCTAGATTCAAATTTTCCAAGCTTATCATCATTTTCTTCCAAAATTTCTAAAGTGTTTGACATTTGCAAGCTTACCAAACCAGAGTTCATATGGAGATTTATCATAGTTTACTCGAACATGGGCTTTGTTAAGTATATCCATTTCTATATGTATGGCTTTTCCGCAGAAGGTGTGAGGTGTTCCTGACTCATTAAGCATGGCATGTGCCATTTGTTGAACTATTGTGTTCATTCTTTCTACCATTCCATTTTGTTGAGGAGTTTTAGCTATGGAAAATGGTATTTTAATGCCATGTTGTTCACAAAAATTGAAAAATTCATCTGATATAAACTCTCCTCCTCTACCAAATCTAAGACATTTGATTTTAGATCCAATTCATTTTCTACCAAAGATTTGAATATTTTAAACTTTTCCAATGCCTCATCTTTATACTTTAGTAAACCAACCCAACACATTTTTGTATTGCTTACCAAACTGACATGATTTTCAAATGTTATTCTCAGGTGGAGAAATGTTGGGAAAGTCATGAACTGCTACCATCCTGCTTGATTTGTGTAATTGAGAAAATCTAAGGTTCCCAAACCTTTTGTGCCAAAGCTAACTTTCTTCGAATTTACTTAAAAAATAACGCTCTTTGTTTCCTTCTAGGATACAGACATTACTTGGAGTTCTGTTTCCCTTGATTATGATCTTACTTATATCCAAATTTCTTACCACATAATTCTTTGATTTTAAAATAGCTTCATTCCCCTTATCACACATTTGACTAACACTTAACAAGTTATGTCTTATCCCATCAACAAATAGTACATTCTCAACCTTTACCTTTTTCTTTAAAAGCATAGATTCTTTCCCTATAATAGCAACATGTGAGTTATTACCAAAGGTTACATTATTTTCTTTCTTAATTTAATTACAAGAAATAAACTTATCTTTGTAACCTGTCACATGCTTTGAATACCCACTGTCAATGTACCATAGATTCTCTTGATCTCCTGCACACAATGCCAGACCACAATTTTCAGAAGAAGTAATTTTCTTTTTCCATACCTTGGGAGGTTCTATCTTCTGCTCATGTTGATAAAATGAATTCATCCTACTTCTACATTCAATTTCTTCATGACCAAATTTATTTAAAATAGAACATTCAAATTCATTATGAAGAGGAGAGAAAGCATTATAAGAAGACTTTTTTGTCCTATTTCCATTATGTTGTTTTCTTGCTTCTCTAGTCGTAATCGTTTTATAAGCAACACAATTAACTATTTTGTTACCAAATTTGTGACAAGTGAAGCATTAACCATTGAAGCAAGAGTACCTGGGAGTATAGTACCTTTTTGAATAGCTTGCCCTTTTCTCATTGAAAGATTATTTTGCCTGAGAATGCTTTGACCCTTCATTCCTTTGATGAGTCATGTAATTCTGATGATTGCTTCCTTTTCTTGTATTGCCATAATTTTTTGCACCTGTTTCAAAATATTTAATAGGTTCTAATGTTTCACCCTCTTGTTTTAGATTGTATCCAATACTTGTCTTGATTAGAGGATATTTCTAAACTTTAATGATTTCTTCTAAAGTTTTAGATCCTTTAGCAAATCTAACATTTAGAGCTTTTGTTTTCTCAAGTTCCTTTATTAGACCCACAATTCCAAGTTCTAAAGTTTCACAATGCTTCTCCCTTTCTTGGACTTGTTTCTTCAAGGTTTCTTCTATTAATTTAGCCTCTTCTAGACAAATCTTTAGCTTAGTTATTTCTTCAACTAGGGTGTTTTCTAGAGAATCCATAAATTCATCATCATCAGACTTATCTACACATTGGTCTTCGGATGCCATAAGTAATTGATAATTTTGATCTGATTCTTCATCCTCATTATTAGAAGAACATTCACTATCTTTATGAGTATAAAAAATTTGCTTTCTAGTAAAACCTCTTTTAACATTCTTATTTGAATCATTATTTCCCTTTTCATTATTTTCTTTATAGGGACACTTAGAGGCATAGTTACCTACTCTTCCACATGAAAAACATTTAAAAGTAATCTTACCTTTGAACTTTCCAGATCCTACTTGAAGCTTCTTCCCAAAATTCACTTCTTCTTCATCTGAAATGTAACCTATCTCCTTCGGTTCTTCCTTTTATTTTCCTTTGTTTGTGGCTTTGAATGTTGCTTGCATAATACCTGATGTACCCCATTTTCTCATATTGAAAGCTGTTAAGATCCCATGGAGTTGTTCAATAGTGATATTATTCAAATCCCACATTTCTTCAATGACAAAGACTTTGGAATCTAACTTTGGGGTTAGAGATCTCAAAATATTTTCAACAATAATAGTATCCTTTATTTCGTCACCAAAATTTTTCACTGAGTTAACAATCTCGTCTAATCTATGGAAAAAGCTTGAAATATTTTCATCATCATGCATTCTAAGAGTCTCATACTGAATTCTATAAGTTTGAAGTTTAACACTTTTTACCTTAGTGTCGCCTTCATAGCTTTGAACAATCTTGTCCCATATAGCCTTTGCAGTGTTCAACTGCATGACTTTCACAAACTAAAATTCAACCAAACTTCCTAAGATAACATTTATAGCCTTTGCATTGATCTCATACTTTTTCTTCCCTGCATTATTTGTGGGAATGGAGGCCAGGTATTGATATCCACCTTCTACAATTGCCCATACGTCAGCACCTAGTGCCTGCAAATATGCTCTCATTCTAATTTTCCAAAACACAAATTTATTTCCATTAAACAAAGTTGGCTTGATAGAAGATACTTCCTATTGACTGCCCATATTGATAGATCTCCCTTTAAGCCATCAAGCTTCTCCTGAGGGACCTGCTCTGATTTTAATTGTTGGGAAAAATACTGAGGGTGGGGAGGGGAGGGGAGGGTGATTCAATATTTTTAATTCACTTTAAATTTCAATTTTACAAACATAATTATGTATGCTACTATTCTTAAAGCAATTGCATATGTACGCGACTTCAGAGAAGGAAAACAACATATATCTAGTAGACTAATTTTTTTCATGTGTTCCATAAGATGACCATCCTTAACCAATGCATCAGTAAATAAATAAATTTTCAGTATGCAGTAAATAACATACAAATCAAAACATATAAGAAACATACATAGAATGCCAGGATTTTAGGTGGAAACCCAACGTGGGATAAAAAACACCGTTTCACTCTCTCTGTCTTCTTTCTTATTATGTAAGGAAATTATTCATTACATTTTTGTACTGATGTAGACTCTTTCCTGTACACATGAACCCACCTATAGGAGGCTACAACCTCTACTCATTCTCTAGCACCCATTGGAAGGGAGCTACAACCCCCTGAACTCGTTTACCGACTCCTATCGGAAGGTAGATCCTATGTCCTTTCTAAAGGCTGCAACCCTCAACTACTTGTGGACCAATTTTTAGAATATTTTAGACTAGATCCACCTATTAAATAATCATCAAACAATATGTAGGCCACCTTTCATCTAATTTTCAAACTGGATCCATACCAACAATAAACCCAAACCAATATGACAAACTGAAACATTGAATCTGTGTCATTGAAGAACTGTAAATCAAATGAAATTATGAAAAATCAAACCACTTAATGTAGAACCCAAAAAGCACATAAATATTAGGATATGAGTGCGACTGTTTTGAATAAAACCTGCGTACGTATGTGCTTCCACTATATCACACTTGCGTACAAATATCAAACTACTGATCACTGAATTATGAATTATTGTAACACTGAATCAATCATTGGACCATACATAGATCATTGAACCAATCACAAATTCCCACATTGTCGCATCATTACCAAACCATATTCAACCCAATCAACACTATTAGACACATATCTTCAAGATAGAGACATCATTGAAAAACAAAATCAAATAGAAAGAACTCACCAAATGTCATCATCAAGCCTCACTGCAAACCTTAGATCATATATGCCATATTCATGAAACATATTAGTTTATGAAAACGACTACCATGCATGACACCTGCGTATATATTTCAATATAATGAGTAAATTATTGCTGAATTTATATGCTACTCTACTAACTAGACACGCGTATGTACGTGACAAATAAGAAACAAACAGGTGTACCAATCTTGAATTACTGGATCAAACCTTCACTACAATTCACAACATCTGTTAAACCCATATCTCAACACACATCACTATATTTAAATCAAACCATCATCACAGCTACAAATCTAACATTACAAGCATAAATAGATCAAACACGTATTATTATTAGTCTTCACAATGCTTTCAGATCTATCAGATCTGAACCATCTCCTTACTCCCTGGTGCACACATGTTCTAGTTCAAATCACACATAAATAGATCATATACTTGCACACCCAACATCTTGATTTCCATCTCCTTAAATAGTATTTTCCTTAGCCAATACCTCAGGTAAATACCTTGGTAATGTCATAATTATCCTTTAATAGGATCAAATAACCGTTTTCTCTCCAATTACTATGGGCCAATACCATGATAAATACACCTCGTATATATAATACCATGGTACATATTTTGTACACGACTTTGATTGACAGGACCCACGTATGTACGCGATCCTTCTTCATAGGATTCGCGTATGTACACGACACTTCTTCATAGGATCTGCATATACTTTCTCAAACTTCACCTTTATCATCCATTTGTCTGTGAACTATCAATTTTTTGTTTGTAGCATCTGTAGAATCTGCATTAGTTCCACTCACATCATAATATCATTATTGACATCAATTACATTTGTATCAAGTAGGTTGCCATCAAGGACAACACTTTAGCCATAATGCTAACATCAATTGTCGTAACAAGAAATATGTTCTTGAAAGAACCATATGTAGTGCCCAATTCATGGATTTTTTTTAGAAGTCACTCAATCATCACATAATTGGGGATTTTATCAGAAAAACCCATGTCACAGATTTCCAATATTCATCTTATTTTGTTCGCAAATTGCATCCAAAGTTCGTTACCTGATTATGCATGTCCTGAGCTATTTCAACTGTAGATCATGAGTTGGATCCTAATGTATTGACCTGAGTATGATTTAGGTAACACAAATCCATGTCAGCATCCCTAAGAACAAAAATCCATGTTCTAGAATTCCTCTTGGAGCTATGTAGATATGCCAGGAGGATGTTTACTCTTACTACATGGGAACCACTGGAACAACACTAGGAAAACCATCATTAGCAAAACCAACAACAATCCTTCTAATTCATAAAAAATAAAGGAAATAACAATAAGCTTAATGTGACACATTCACAAAGAAACACAACAAGATGGGTGATAGTCGGAGAAAGAAGTGTGATAAATGAATGAAAATGGTTGTTTAGGATGGTGAAAATGGGACAATTTTGCGGCCCAACATCTCCACCACACCTACACTTTTGCATGTCCTCATTTAAACAAGATAGAGTTGAAAGTTGAGAGTCACCCAATTTTTTCAAATGCACCCAACTTGCATTGCTGCAATTTTCCATCCTTACTCCATTTTGCTCAGTTTCATGAATACCATATCCCATGAAACTCTCACCATTTTCATTATACTATTAATAGAGACTACTATTCAAGTTTTTGTAGGACTACAAGTGCATCAAACTTTATTGTTTATTCCAAAAATTGCCACTATGATGCAACCCAATACCTATTCTAATAATTTGTCATTTACCTTGAATGATATGCTTGTTGTCTGCCCATTGTCCTTCCATGAATGATTCCATCGAAATAATGCTATTTACCTTGATCATTTCTCTTATTTACCCAACAAGTTCTTGTGGAGCAACTTTCCCTTCTATATTCAATGTTGGTCATTGTGTGACAACATTGATTCAATTTGTATTATGTTCAACACTAGTTCTTGAGAGGTAGTGTTGATGTTGTCTTGGGAATTTGCTGCATCTATTGCATATACATACATGCTACATCTTTGCAATAATTTTGTCCCAATAACACCTTAAAACTTTTGAAACAATGGTTGTCCCATTTTGTCAAAAAAAACATTTCTCATAAAAATGCCTTCTTAAACATGTCTCCATTAGCCAATCATGACCAAACCAAGTGGTATAGCGTATGATGTTTTAACCCATGGTTACCTAGACCAACGTATCAGTATTATGCTCATTTCCCACAACCAAGTGGTATAACGTATGATGTTTTAACCCATGGTTACCTAGACCAACGTATCAGTCTTATGCTCATTTCCCACAACCAACATACATTAAAAAGTAACCTTTTATCAGTTCTAGTTGAGTTGTAACAATTTATACATGGACTTGCAACAAATCAATAGATAATGACATTTCATGCAAACAACACTTTAGTTGAGATGATTTCGGTTTGTGTTTTCATCAACATTTATTGTCCTTATATACCAAAAGTCATAGAAAACCATTGCACAAATCCTAAGATGTAACAAATAAGCTAGTACAAGAATTTCAACAAGATTTTACAGGTGTACCAACCAATTGCTATAGGTGTAACAACAAACTT
>CM062816.1:951682452-951877452 GCA_031772625.1 Pinus tabuliformis | reverse complement strand
ATATATATATTATTTTTTTTTCTTTCCCAAATTCTTTAATGGTTTATGAGATAAAAAAAATTTAACCTTTTTTTAATTTATTTTTTTGTCTTTTTTATATATATTTTTATATTTGTTTTTTTTAAGTAATCAACATTTAAAAAAATAAAAATAAAACAACTTGAAAATTCATCAAGTAATCATAATTTCAAAAAAATTGGACATAATAAATTTCAAAGTGTGAAAAATAAGTCCTCTAAAAAAAAGGTATGCTGCATCAACACGTTGCATAAACACATTTCAAAATCGGCATGAAAATCACTAACATTTAAAAACAAATATTTATATTTAATACATAAGAAAATTTAAAGTATCAAAAATATGCTCCGAAAAAAAAGGAAATGTATTGTGCATCACCACTTTTCAAAATCGGGTCACGTTTTTACTACCCCTATGAAACGGGTAATCGTATCGGTTATTTAAAGTGCCAAAAACTATGCTCTAAAAAAATATGTGTGTTCTGCATCGCCCTTTTCAAAATCGGGTCACTTTTTTGCTATCTCTACAAAATGGGTAACAGTATCAGTTCCCGTTCAAAGTTTACATTGTTCCGGGTTGACGGTAAATGAAACTCTAATTTGCATCCACATTTTAGACCCAACATTTTGGCGTCGTTGCCAGGGAGGATGATTTGGAGATAGACTTAGGAAGTTATTTTTATTGCAATTTATTTTTATGGACTAACTTGTGAAACCTGGTGACAATAGTATCTTCATAAAGGAGTTCAAGTTTGATCTTTTTGATTTTTTTTCGTACTTAGTTAGTTTAAAATTCAATTTTTAAACCCCCCATTTCTTACTAATCCATCTAAGGATTAGAAAATTGAAAATGTTGAACAGGTACTTCTTGGAGAGCAAGAAAAATATTGAAGATTGGTTTCAAAAGAGCCTTGTGCCAACTCCAAGAATAAGATAGGTTACTCACATGCTTGCAAATAATCAGGTAAAAACTTTAAATCTAGATGTGAGCATTTTTGAATTTTTAGTCCATAGATGGCTTCACTAGAAGCATTCTTTTACCTAGGAAATAAAAAAAATCTTTCAAGTTAAAGGTAGAATAGATTAAAAAATAAATAAATATAATAAAATAATAAAAAATGAGATCTCATAGAGTTTTCCTTTAGTCTTGTTTTCAAAAATAAAAATAAAAATAATAAAAAAATCATCCACATTTCTCATGAATAAATTTAGGTAAGAGCCACTTCATCCATACTAACTTGCAAAAATAAAATAAAAAACAAATCAATAGGTTAGTATGCTCTGTTCTTGTGCTTCAAGCGATCAGGAAGATCATAAAATCTCTTGATTTATTTTCAAAATTAAATAAAAATCTCTTGCTAGGAGGTAAGCTACTGCACATTTCATCTCTTTCATATGAAATCAAATTAAATGGTGAACAAAAAAAAAGAGAAAAGAAATCTAAGTGTTGATCCCAAGGGAATATTGTTCTAAACATTATCATGTACTAGCTTAAAGCACCAAGCTATACTCTATTTTGAAAATTGTTAGTTAAATTAGCTGCAGGGAAAATACGTTGAAGGTGTGGTCTTGACCTGGGAACGATATTGAGTGCAGAGAAAAGAGCCGGTGTTTTTTTATGCATGTTGATGGAGGGTATTGATAATAGTGATTTATGGCTTGTTCCACTTATTGAATCACCTGCCTTCAACTTTCAATAAAACACATTAATTTCAATCAATCTCAACACTGCAGTCACAGGTACACATTGATTATAAAAAACAAATTTTCTCAAATGAGTATGCTTGCATTAAGGTGGTGGATTCTTATGGAAACCTTCCGTTGGATGAAGAATTGTAATCATATTCCAATGTGATGATACAAAATATGTGTAAAGCTAATGTTTTGGAAGGATGAAGGCATCATTAAAGGTGTTGAGTACCTATCCTGCTACAAAATGAAAGTATTGGTAGTAAGGAAATCACGCAGGAGGCAGACCATTGTAACAACTTTGCTTTGCATTGCTTGGCCAGGCCAGGTTTGTCTTGGATTGAGAGAAGTCAAGAGAAGAATTTAATTTTGATTGGAAAAAAATATCACACGTCCATGGCATCGAATCATATGGAGCGTTGAATGGATCCGGATCCAGTTGGCGAAAAACTCATTTTAATTTTAACGAGGATTTCAAGCCCCATTCGATGAACTCAGCACCTTCGAGCTCGTAACCATCCCAACCTGTTCCAGCTCGACTCTTTCACATCATTCTTTCCTCGATACCCAGCTACTATCTCTTTGCTAGCATATACCATAATGCTGCGCAATCACTTTTACCCTTATAACGTCTAAAATAGTGGCATGAATCCATCTAACCTACAACCACAATTTGAGCGATTTGAGCGATTTGAGCATGCAGATTTTGTGACATGATTTGAGCAATTTGATGATTGCATGCAAGAGAAGATATCAATAGCTATCAGCCTTAATGGTGACCTGGCTAACTCATCTTGAACGTGGCAAAGGCCCAAAATTATTACCATATTTATATTGTCGAATTAATTTCAAATAGTTTTGAATGGAATGGAACGTTTTCTCAACACGCTTGGAAATCATAAAAAATGCACAGTGGGTCAAACACGCCACTCAACGACCAGACGGCCTAGTGCATGCATAAGAAAGCTCAGTTATAGTGACCAGGATCGATTCGAAATGAGCTAAAAATGATGATCCTAGTCGAATCTTGGATTCTCATTGTTTGCTTCTGTCAGCTTGGTTACGAGGATCTGTACCTACCACCATCAAAGAGAAGCTATAAAATTATAGTTCAAGATGAAGTTAGGCTATTGGCAAGACATCTGGCACAATAAGATTTTCTTCCATTGAGGCTATGTAGAAGGAAGTACAATGAAAGCAATTATGAAAGAATGTTGAATTATATTACTGGTGTATCCACATGTGAGATTTTCAATTATAATCATATGCAAAAACATAGCCTGACTTAAACAAACAATTCTCCCAACTGTTGGAAACCACAAAAGAAAGCTTGCATAGAGATGTTCATATTGGTCATGATATCTGACATAATTCATAAGGTCATCTTGTAGGAAATCATAATATGAGGAATTTATTTTATCCCTAACCATGCACATAAGTGTCTTACAATCCAGAATGTACCAGAATAATAAATTTTGCATTGGCAAATAAAAAATGGATGGTTGTGATGCATTTATGGTCCAACAATTTTTGTCGTATACAATATATCATAGGGAACAATCACAAATGCTCTCTTCACAACGCTTACTTTGGTTAATGTTTAGAGTGGTTTCAAGTTGGAAATATTTCACGCATGATAAAAGTATGTGTCTGAGTGGAGTGACATTTTCCTAGTTAGACGTCAAGTCCAAAAATGCCTGTCCTTTGACAGCTATTGGATGTATTCAAAATATAACAATCGTGCCATATTTTGCAGAACAGTTTTGTAATCTACCACCCAGAAGACTGTTCCAGAACCTTTCTTATCGAGGACAGTCACCATTTGAGGAGCTCGGTCAGCATTTTAGTTTGACTGTGCTCAACAGATATTGGTATTATCACGTTTCTTCTGCGCTATTATTTTTGTCCACCTATTTCGATGGTTATCCCCCATGTGCACAGAAATATAGTATTGTTGCAATCTGACACTAATAATAATCAAATCCAATCAGCCAAAAGTAAATTTACTGAGGATTGACAATGGCACCAGTCAACTCAACGTTTGGTAGCATACGAACCTACCCTTCATAGGAAAATTGACGATTATGGGTTGTATTCTTCAGGCCTCCATATTTCTTATGTTTCTTGTTGGTTCCTAGTCAAGCACAGTTCCGTCGGCTGGAGTAGATCTTGAGGTCATATTTCTGGTTTGGGTTTCATTGATGTTGCAGCACAGGGCGGTATTCTGGCAGCAAAGTGGGTAGTTATATGTCTTGAGGGATCTGTGCCTTAGCAGGTCTTGTTTCGACATCAAGAGCTCTCGGCACAGCACATTGGCAGACTTTGGAAGCGAATTTGGAAGATTGATTTATCGAACATTTGGAGGATTATCTTGTTTTGGCAATAAAATTATAACTTCTTCATGTTGTATGCTTTTATGTAACGTACTAATCTGTAGGACACAACAAATCTATAATGCCAAGCTTTTACATGCACATTCCATGAGTCATCGGACACAAACAGGGAGTTGATTTATTTTTCATGGTTATTTTTATTAAAAATAGATTGTTATTAACATCATGAATTGGACTAAAATTATGCTTTTTATATTCCATAATCTGTTTCATTTTGGCATACAATTTTTGTGTAAGAATCAGGAAGGGAACGACCATCTCTATTTGAACAAACTTATGTTCTTTATGCCAAGTTTTTTTTTTTAGAAGGTTTCGGATGATCAACTAATCATTAAGGAGATTAAATTGTGACGAAAATTGGTCTTCAAAAGACTAATTTCATGAGAAATTCTAAAGAACAAGACCATGATCATAAGAACGAAATTTCCAGAAAATTACAAGTTCTTGTAACTTCCTGTAAGGGTTTAATGGTTTGATATGTTGCATGACAGATTAGCAAATTCGAAGACTTGGGGGTTGTTCCTAAATGTACAAGGATGGTGAAATACCTATCCACACTTGAATTTGACATCTATAGGTGGCTGGTCAACGCTGGTCAACCTCAGCTATTTCAACACAAATTCCAGAAATATTATTTGTTATTCTTGAGATTTTTCGACCTCTTTTGAAAAATTGTAAATCCCACCACTTGTCAAAGAGTCATTATCCATTTTTTTCACATACACGTCATTATACATTCCTAACCCACAAATAAAACCAAGTAGCTCACTTACAAGCTTTTTGCGCCACTTTCCATTTCCGTTGTCAGTTTCCTTTTCCATTTCCATTTCCATTTACAAGTTTGCAAATAAAATCCTGCTTCTATGTAAATCACTGAGTCCATAGTCCTTGAGTCTAAATATCTTTCTAAAAACACCTTGAAGCTTGCATGCCTTAAGGGCAAGCTATCATCCTGATTAACAATGGGAATACATCAATGTCCCTTGTTCGTCGGATCTTCTAAGTATTCGACAACAACAAATTCATTCATGCTTAGAAAGATGTGTTAGGGGCACCTTGACTCTCATCCAAATCAAAGATGGGAGCTCTCGTGTTGACTAGTGGCATCCATTAATGGCCACTAAGTTAACAATTTCTTGTTATGTTCGACACCGAAACATTTATTCACATGACAAGAATTGTGCCAATGAGTGTGGAAGACTTGAAGACATTTACTTTCATTTTGTAGCAGAGGAAGCAGATTTACTTTCATTACTTTTCAGTTTTTGATGTAAATGACTTGAGGACAAGTCAATAAATAAGGCTGGGGAAAAGTGTAAATTTTGAATTTTGTATACCTTCCAAGCCTTATACATTTTCAGCCGCATTCAGCAACAGATTCTGAACATTCAACAGAAGATCCAGCAACAGATGCAGCAACAATAAACGATTCACTTTTTCGACTTCATCCACCATTTTCACAGCCAAGAGAAGACGACTATGATCAGAATTTTGCAGCCACACATGCACAACTCTCATCCATTTTTGAAAGGGTAAGTTGAGGTATGATATTTTCTAACTTTTAACCATTTAATTCCTTGAAAAAAACTAGAATGATAATTTTTGGAAAAAAAACACTTCCATTTCTCATTTCACACAACTGCCAAAACCATCAGTTTGGGGGGAGGATATATTTACATTCATACTTTGTCACATTCATATTTTTCCATATTCATATATCACATTCTAAAACCCACATACTTTCCAAATATATTTACTATTACATCATCATGAGCATATAAATGGCTTTGTAAAAAGTACTTAAAAGTTAATTGGATGCCAACACAATCATGGTTGTCACACAAGAACCAACCATGATGCATTCCAACAAAAATACTTTGCAATAAAAATCACATTATCATTATGCAAAGATCATACATTGAATGCAACAAACAAAATATGGTTGAAACACAAGAACCAACCAAGTTGCAATTCAACAAACACACTTTGCAAACATTAGTAAATGATATCATGCAAAGCTTAAGCCAAAAATCTCAAGTATCAAAAGTAATGTAATAGATTGCATGAGGACATGCAATACCTTCAGTTTGGGGGTATGTTGGGCCTAAGAATTATCCTTAAAATACATCCACTTTCACCTTAAAATACATCCACTTTCACTCCATTCACACATTTTCTCACCTCTATTCCACCACCATGTCACCACATCAACTTCACTTTCATCATTAAATGGGTTACCATTGTGTTTTCCAAAACATTATTAATTCTTAGTATTTTTAAGTGAATTTGTGGTTAAACTTTAGAAAATAATATCCTTATACTTATACCTAACAATTGGAATGAGAAATTTGACATGTGTAGGTACAAAGGAAGCTTCCAAGGCATCTTTATGTGGCACTCTATGTTCAAATTCGAATTTGAGGAGATCATGGACCTCATGGAGGAGATCATGGAGGATAGGGTTATGTGTCACCATTGGTTGAGAAATATGTGGATCAAAGGAGGGAATAGTGGATCTACATTTATGAGTTTGTTATCATAGCTTTTGTATAAATAGGAGTGTTATCTCCTTCATTTGTAATCTTAATTTTTAGAATCTTAGAACCTAGTCCTTCATTGTAACCTAGTAATGTTAATCTAGATAGAATTTAGAATAGTTTTGGTTTGGATCATATGAGCTTATAGCCATTGTACTTTGAAAATTATGATGAATAAAATGGAGCTTCTTTGATCCTCTACATTTGACTTCTCTTTTGGTGTGCTTGTGAATCCTTGGAAGGATCCCCATTGCCTAGCAAGTACACTTTTGTTTTGGTAAGCTTTTATTTTATGTTTGTTTGTGAATTTCATTAGATTAAATTATTAGGTTCATATGTTTGAAATATTAATGAATGACCTTTCGTAAGAAAGTATTAATGTTTCCTTCAATGAATCTGATTTGTTATTTAATGTTTGATTTCATTAGTTTAAGTTTCTGATTTATATGCTTGAGATATAAACAAATAGTCTCTTGTAAGAGAGCTTTAATATTTCATGCAATCAATCAGAATTATGTTAAGAGCTTCAATTCATTAGTTTAAATACTTGATTAGAAATATTATTGGATAGTCTCCTATAAGAGAGTTTAATATTTCTTCACCTAGCTTAGTTTAGTTTGTCTCTGAGTCCATATATTGGATGATCCTTGAAGTTTTACTTACTCGGGTTGACAGTAAATGAAACTCTAATTTTCATCCACATTTTAGACCCAACAAGATCCGCGAGCTCCAAAAGTGGTACGATAAGGTTAGGTGAAGGTGCGCACCATTGCTACAGCGCAACGCCTCACCAAGTTGTAGGAAGGGAAACAGCTCCTCGCTCAAGTGGAAGAAACGTAGAAAAAAGAGGCAGTGCTTAAGGCTAGGTTCAATCCTTGGTTAGAAGAAGCCTACCAAGTCTCAACCAACATTTAGGAAAATATGACGAACTTGCAGCTCACACAACATAGGATCAAGCGAGTGGACGAAGGACCAGCTATAGAGCAGCTGGTCGAACAGGTGAAGCAAGAAAACACACATAGTGCAGCTGAAGTAGTCATTGTGTAGGTGGAGATGGGAGATCTTCGCACCAAGATCACTGCACCAACCGAGTGACTCGAGGTCGAGTCACGACCTTTGTGTTGGGGGCCTTTTGGGATGGGGTCCCTTGGGTCAGTTGGGGCAAGAGCCCAAGTTTTGATGTAAAAAGATGTAAAGTCTCTGCGAATTATGGAAGCAGAGCGCGTAGTTAGTTAGAAGTCAGAAAGGGTTTTTACCCTCATTTATGTAAACTTGAGTCGGTTTTGGAAGATCTATGATTGTATAAATAGGTGTGTCATACAAAGTCTAAGGTAGATCTATGTCTTTGTATATGGTTACGACGAAAGGAGTCTAGAGAATTAGTACATGGAAGTAAGTCTTAGAGGAGGAAAAGGCTTTGCAGCTGAGTCCGTGTAGGCCTAGAGTAAAGTCCACAGCTAAGTGCATAGACCCTTGCAGCTGAGTGTGCATGGAAGTTTTCAGTCTGTAACCTTATACTAAAAATCAATAAAGAAGACTGTTGGGAAAATTCTTATGTTTTATCTGTTTCTCTCTGCTGTTTATGTTAATGATATATCTTATGATGAAGGAATGCCTTTATGAATTAATGATGTATTGATGCACGAATTTACTAGATCCATCTTATTAACTGAACATAATTAATATTAAGTGATTACGCGAAGATCATACACTTTCTGTTAGGTTTATTGAACAATTGGGTAGATTTGAGTACACATTGATCTAAGAGTAATCTAAGGTGTGTGTAAGTAGCTAATTCATCTGTGCAGGGTCCACAAAAGCTAGTTGTAAACCTTCATGAAGGTATAAAGACCGTTCGGAGGGAATTTTAGTACCAATCCCTACGGGCTTATAGATCCATACGAGGCAGATCTAGGCATAAAAGGATATCACATTGATCTCTGGATGCAAAAAATTGGTCCCAGCATCCCCCATACTGCTTCAGGTGAGACTTGAGTTTGCGCACCGCGGGTTGATGCCGAAAGGGCCAGTAGTGTAGAGTCTTTTTTGGCACAATTAACTTTGAACCTGAGTCAGGACCCACAACGCCAACACTACATTTGCAGAGGGAGTGTCTCACTGGGCCCCACCGCAAGCTTCGCCCACTCCAATATGGACCATACACCATCACCAAGGTAGTAGGGGACAATTCCTTCGAGCTCAATATTCCATCATTCCTTGTTTTGCACCTAATGTTCAATGTGGACTGCCTTTGGCCCTACTTTCCACCATCGTTGGACACATTCGACATTGCAGAACAACTCACACCAACAGAATTAAACCCAGACTGAATGGAACAAGCCACAACAATCGAATCATGTACACACAAATCAAGAACACCCAATGGCAAAGGATACAACTATATTGAGTTGTCAAAGCAGGATAACTCCTTCACCAGGGTAAGTGGCTCACCAGGGACGAAGCTCAGCAAAAGTTTCCTCATCTCATAGAGGAACTCAATGCAATGGGGACCATTGCTTTCGAAGGGGGGGGGGGGGGGGGGGGGGGGGGGAATGATCCAGGTGGATATTGGTGGCCACCCGCCTATTCCATTTGGACTCACACCATTGTTTCTTTCATTTTTTCCGTTTCCTTAATTGTAGCACAATATACTATTTTTGGCAGCTTTTCGGGTCCTGAACTTCCGGAGCCGTTTTGAGGCCCTAAACGACATTTTTTGGGAAAACCTCCGACGTTGACGACAAGTTTTCAATATGAATTTTCAACTTGGTATTCGCTGTCAGTAGTTGTAATCCTCATATATATCTTTCTACAGAGGTACCGTGTGTGTCAAACAAAAATAGTATGCCAAAGTTACGACCCCAGGAAGCTGATGTACCACGATGCATCTATGTATTTATGGTTATATCTGTAATTTGTTGCGTTCCTGTTTAAATCCATATCATTAACACACATAAAAATAAAAATAACAAAAGCTTCTTACAGAAAAATAAACAAACAAAACTTTCCTAGGCACATTTTTGAAAAAAACTCCTTGGTAAACCAAAAAACATCTCCCAAAAATAACATCTTAAACCACACACAAAGAACCCACATGAAGAGACACAACTTGAACAACCCACAAAGAAAAGTTGGCCCCTCTATTGGCATTGAGATTACATGGTATAGGAAAGGCGTCAAACTATTCCTACAAGACATGCCTTATCATTAATATCATCAAATATAATAAATATGATTTAATATTAATTATATGAGAATTTATAAATAATTATGACGAGAATGAGAGTGAAAGTGGACATTTGAGGTGAACAACTACTATCCCACCAACGTCCTCCCAAAATTAATTACATCATTATAATCTCTTTGTTATTGTTGATTATTGGATGGAACTATTTAAATTATTAAAAGGAAAAAAATAACAACAAATTTGATCCCTACAAATACTAAATATAAATCACAGATGTAAGCAAGAAAGACACCAACATATTTCTAGTGCAGTGAATGCCTTAAATGGAACATGCTTCGGATTTCAATTGAAAGTATAGTGGACTGAATACAGTGTGACAATCAATTTAAAATTGTTTTCAATTTAGTGAGGGCTGGAGTTTCATATGTAATTTAAATTTATTAAAGATTTAAAACTATTTCAATAATTTAAGGTGAATTTAATTTATTACCATATACATATGCCCAACCTAACTACTGCCAAAGTATTTATTGTAGAAAATGTACGTAGGTTAACCCGATAATGCAATATAAATCAAATCAGAATACTATAACCTACTTCTACTATCAATTTGCGGAAGCTTAAAGATAAAGCTAAACAATATAACCAGAAGAAGAAGAATCAATTGCACAATACACATGAAAATACTTTGGGTAAAGCCTCAACTAAAAACCCCACACTATTGTATTATCATACATGGTGGAAATACATAGGAATTATACAAAGCCTTAGCTCTCACAGCTAGCCAACTCTCAATACAATCCTCACATATGTTCACAGGCAATCTTGGCTTCTCTCCAGCCTTCCTCTCTGCCCTCCAAGCTCCTATTTCCTTGCGCTGGTCCTTGTGGATGATTCTCCTTTACCAAGTGGAAAACCAAGCCTCCAAAACTGTGTAATCCTCAAGGATGAATCCTTGACTGCATGCATGAGTTTTCTTTATAAGAAAACACATGCAACTATTAGTACAATCTCCTTGAACATTAATCTCAACTGGGTCTTTCTTAGAATAGACATGAAAGAGTTTATGATGAGGGAATATTTAGTTAATTGGAGTAGCACTAGTTGAGTGCATTAATGCATCAACGGACTGTTAACTCACTATGAGTTCCTCAAACAATTTGGAACTAATTTAACTGGACTTAACTCAGTAAATTGAGTTAACTAATTACAACTCAAATATAACTCAATCTTATGTTCTTAATTTAAGGGATAACTCTTGCATGACTTCAGAAAGATTTCTAACTTGAATTTCTCCAATTAATTAACTTAAAATAAATTAATTAATTATTTCCAAGTAGCTATTAAGACTAAATTTGATTTTAATTCACAATTTAATTAAAGGACAAATTAAATTGGAATATTCTTGTTTCCATATTTCAACACTCCCTCTCAACAAGAAAGGGATTATCTACCACATCGATCCTGTCTGTAAGGAACTCAAATTTACACTTTGACAATGCCTTTGTCAAAATGTCAGCATCTTTCTCCTCTGTCGAAATATACTGCAACAACATGATCCTCTTGACCTGTGAAAAGCCACGGGAAACAAATCTTACCTTATTCTTCTCCACACTACCATCAACAGCTTGATTTACCTTGTAAAGCCAACGGGAACTCACAACTGACTTGTTCTCCGATCTCGAAACCACGTCCCAAACACTGTTACGAACTAGCATCAACCCAAATTGGCTGCTGCACTGCTTCCTCAAAGGAAGATGGATCGGTCTCAACACATTCCCCAAGAAGGGCCATGTATCTAGTGTAGCTCTCAGGTGACCTCCTCTACCTATGCTGAGAAGATGGTGCTCCCACATTCTCTCTCACATCCTCCAACAATTTGTCAACTTCTCTTGTGCGTTTCTGTCCATCTCTAGAAGACTCTGCTTGAGTGGATGCCTCCACTCTTGGAACCTCTGCATGTGGCTGGTCTACATCAGTCTGAGGCTCCTCCTCCTTAGGAACCAATAATTCCTCCACAGCCAGTAGTTGGAGCTCCCTCTCAAGGGAAACTCACATGGCCTTCTGCTCATCAAACTTGAGATCTCTACGAACCACTGTCCTCTGACTGGTAGGCAAGTACACCCGATAGTTGTAAGGTGTATCAGTGTACCCCACAAATATCCCAAACTCTTTTATGGCTTAAGCTTCTTCCGTGCAGCCCTTGTCACATGGCAATATACCAATGAGCCAAAGATCTTGAAGTGACCCACATCTGGTCTCTTACTAGAGAAAGCTTCCTCTAGTGTCTTCTTCCCAAGTATGCGATGCGGGATTCTATTCTACAAATAGACCATTGTGTTGCATGCCTCAGCCCATAAGTGAAGTGGTAGTTCTTGTTCATGCAGCATTGCCTGTGTTGCCCCTACAATAGTTATGTTCTTCCTCTCGGACACCCCATTTTGCTGTGGGTTATGAGGTGCCGTCAACTCTCGTTTAATTCCTTTTGCTGCACAGAAGTCCTTAAACTCTTGAGAGACATATTCTCCACCATTGTCACTTCTCAAGGCCTTGATCTTCTTCCCTGACTCTTTCTCAACCAAAGCTTTGAACTCACAAAACTTTGTGAAAGTTTGGTCCTTCTTTTGCATGAAATAAATCCAGCATTTATGAGAATAGTCATCAATGAAAATCACATAATACCTTTGCTTCATTGTGGATTCCATCGAGAATAGTCCACACAAATCAGTATGAACTTGCTCGAAGATAGCCTCTGCTCGACTGTCTTAGTCATGAAAGGAAGACTTGGTGTACTTTCCCAAGGTACAACCTTCGCATGTGTCAACTTTCTCAAGTTTACCTTTGGGAAGTCCTGTAGATATCTATTGCATTATCTTTAAAGCCCCATGATGCAAATGGCCCAACCGCCTGTGCCCCAACTCACCAATGTCTAGGCTTTGCACCAATTCTGCTTTCGTACTCAATGATGCACAATCATCTACCTCTAGTTTATAGAGATTCTTCACCAAAATCCCTATCCTCTTGGTCTAACCCGTGGCTATGTATCTGAGGAACACCTTTCCTTTACTAAAGACAACATCGTAGCCTTTGTCCTCCAACATCGCAACCGATACCAAGTTCTTCTTCAGTCCAGGCATATACATCACATCTATCAAGGTGAGAAGAGCTCCATGCTCCCTCTGAAAAGAAACCGTGCCCACTCCTGAAATACTATACCTTTCGTCATCACCCATCTCTATGTGCATCTTGAGGTCTTTCTCCTCCAAGGCACTGAATACATTTTTATCACTGGTCATGTGGAATGAGGCTCCACTGTCAAGATACCAGACACAACCCATCATCGATGACATCATGCATGCGATGAGGGTAAATTCCATTTCGAACTGAGAGGCTAATGCCTCACGTTTTGATCCTTCCGAGGATCCCTTCTTGGACTTCTTCAATGGGGAATTAGTTGCATAATGTCCCATATTGTGATAATTAAAGCATCTTACTTTAGACATGTCACCCTTCTTCCCTCCATGAGAAGAATTTGATTTGAAATGGGAAGCCTTCCCCTTCCCTTTCCTTGGCTTACTTGCTAAGGCCATATTTTCTTCATCATCATTCTTGGATGAAGAACCATCTCATGTGCTCCTCCTGATCTCCTCCTGCATAAGATCCGACCACAGTGTTTCCCAATCCGGTAGTTTCTCCCTTCCATTCATAGAGTCCTGGTAGCTATTCCAACTCTTTGGAAGGCCAAGGAGAGCGAGGCTCACCATATCATCATCGATAATAGTTATTCCCACACTGCCAAGCTCATCTCTGCAGGTGGTGAGCTTGTTCATATATGTGGAAATAGTATCACCCTTCTCCATCTTGATTCTTCGAAGCTTATCCTTGAGCGCCAATTTCCTCTGGTCATTACTGTTCTGGTAGAGGTCCTTCAATGTCTTCCACATTGAAAATGGAGTATCCTTCCCATGGAGACTCGAGATAATATGGTCTCGAACTCCCTCAAGGATGATCCATCTCGCATTCCCCACACACTTCTTCCACTCAGCCAACTCTTGTGCATTATTTGAAGCTAGCTTTGGGATTTCTTGATCAATGAATTCCTTTAAGCCATTGTCTTCTAATACAGCCTTCATTCTATCTTTCCATGCTATGTAATTCGAGCTACCTTCCAAGGCATACTTGAGTCTCAAGCCATAGAACGCCATTAGCCAACCTTGAATTATGATATGAATTCGATTTCCACCTGCAACCCCGAACTTCAAACTTCGAATTCTCTTCTCAATATATTGTTCACTACTCCGATACCATGTAGAAAATTTCTACAAATCTAGCTCTGGTACCATGTATAAATTTTGTGTAGGTTAACCCGATAATGCAATATAAAAGAAAGAAGAATACTATAACCTACTTCTACTATGAATTTGCAGAAGTTTAAAGATCTAGCTGAACAATATAACCAGAAGAAGAAGAATCAATAGCACAATATACATGAAAATACTTTGGAGAAAGCCTCAGCTAAAAACCCCACACTATTGTATTATCATACATGGTGGAAATACATATGAATTATACAAAGCCTTAGCTCTCACAGCTAGCCAGCTCTCAGTACAATCCTCATAGATGCTCACAGACAATCTTGGCTTCTCTTCAGCCTTCCTCTCTGCCCTCCAAGCTCCTATTTCCTTGTGTTGTTCCTTGTGCATGATTCTCCTTTACCAAGTGGAAAACCAAGCCTCCAAAACTGCGCAATCCTCAAGGATGAATCCTTGACTGCATGCATGAGTTTTCTTTAGAAGGAAACACATGCAACTTTGTCCTTGAACATTAATCTCAATTGGGTCTTTCTCAGAATAGACATGCATGAGTTTCTGATGAGGGAATCTTGAGTTAACTGGAGTAGCACTAGTTCACTGCATTAATGCATCAACTGAATGTTAAATCACTATTAGTTCCTGAAAAATTTTGGAACTAATTTAACAAGACTTAACTCAGTAAACTGAGTTAACTAATTACAACTCAAATATAAATCAATCTTATCTCCTTAATTTAAGGGATAACTCTTGCATGACATTAGAAAGATTTCTAACTTTAATTTATCCAACTAATTAACTTCAAATAAATTTATTAATTATTTCCAAGTAGTTGTTAAGACTAATTTTGATTTTAATTCACAAATTAATTCAAGGACAAATTAAATTGGAATATTCTTGTTGCCATATTTCAGCACTTATCTATCCTTCCTATTTCAAACCAATTTTATTCATTAAATTTCTACCATATGCATAAAAACCTTAATGACCACCATATCCTTGATTTAATGTTGAAGAAGCATAATAAATACCCAAGTGGATAATAAGAGGCTTGTCTTTTTATTGTCCATTTTCAACATTTTATGCTACAGGAAAGTTTTATGCGACAGAAAGATTGAAATTTTTCTGAGAAACATGAATAGAATTTAGTAAACACGCATATCTATCATCATTCCCTCTTGCATCATCTTCATACTCTCAAATATCTCATTTGGAAGATATATTTGATCCTCCTCCTTGCACCCTGGTACATACCTGTACAAAATAAATCACACACAAATAGCTTATCAAATGCACACTCACTTGTTCCAACTCACTTCTCTTTTTATATCAACTTGAACTCACCAATACCACAAGAAATTCCATTGAATCTTTTTTATGGTTTTATTGACCATTCCAATTCAACCTTGCTCGCACAAATTCCATGGTCGAACCTTTGGTTTCACTCGTGGTTTTTATTTTTCATCACCTATAGGCACAGTCGCTAAGACGATATCTAGCTCTGAGAGGCTATAGTCATTAGGACGATATCTAGCTCCCAGAGACTATAGTCATTAGGATGATATCTAGCTCCCAGAGACTAAGATCCTATAATTGCACTCTGTGGGTCTAACTCCTAGCAACTGTAACTTAATTTAGGCAAAACCTTCTCATCTCAATACAAAAATTTAACACACACTTCCTCATCCTTTGCAACACTTGTGCAAACATTTATAGCCTTTAAAATACTTTAGCAAATATTTTTATACATCAGTAAGCCTTGTTGTCATCAGTAGACCTCATCAATCAACATTCTTTATCACTTTCAATCCTTGTTCATCTTCTACAATTGATCCAGACCTTGTGCAAGATTTTGTACCTCATATATAGCCATAAAAAATACCTACAGATCCTCTCTAACCATTAAGAGACATATTGCATCAACCTTGAACTCACACATGCACATAAATCCTACACCTAAACATGATGATATAATCCAATGTTGATACCCAAGAATATCCAAGTCAACATCCAGGTTGACATCAAGGCCAACACATTAGCCATAATGCCAACACATGCAAGGAGGTGGAGAGGAGAAATTGGCCTTGGTTATTCAAGCCAGGAAAGGAAAAGGAAATGGTTTTATCAAAAAGTTCAAAGGTGAGGGACCAACTTCACAGTTAGGTAAGGCTAAGGACTTGAATAAAATCAATTGCTTCATCTACCACAAGAATGGGCACTATGCATCACAATGTCTAAAGAAAAATAAGGGGAAGGGTAAGTCACAATAGACAACAACATCAACATAGGTTGATGAGTTCTCAACAAAATTTGAGGAGGACTTCTTATTGGTCTCCTGTCTAACTGTTAACACCACCATAGGAGTTCTTCATATCTAGACAATGGTGCATCATGCCACATGACAACAATTGAGAGATCTTAAATAGTTTTATATAGAAGGAATCAAATTTACATGCAGATCTGAGAAATGATGCTACATATGCATTGAAGGGTGTTGGGAACATCATGTTCCAACTTGAGTTTGGAGGGTCATTGGAGACTAAGGAGGTGCTATATATGCCATGGTTGAGGAAGAAATTTCTCTCAATCTCAACTATGGAGGATAGAGGATTTGTTGTGATATTTCAAAAGGGATAGGTAGTCATATGTCTAGAGGGAGCTAGTCCTAACTCAATAGGGGTCACTAGGATTAGAAATTGTAGTCTTTACAAGTTGCAAGGGAAGATAGTATAGGCCTTGATACATACCAATGATAAATTGTGTGGGATGGGACAATTTTACGTTGAGTGGCAAGGCATAGGCACTTGGAAAGAATGTCAAGGCTACTTTTCCAAGCAAATTAAGAACGTTGAAGGGGATATTATATAGTATTCATTCAGAAGTATGTATACCAATTTCAGTGGCGTCAATCACATTCATTAATGAATATTTTAGGAAAACCTAAATCTTCTTCATGAATACCAAGGATGAGGTATTTAGTTGGTTAAGGGATTTTAAGGCCCAAGTGGAGAACTGAATAAAGAGAGGATCAAGTTATCGAGGTTAGATAATGAGGTATAATACACCTCCATTGACTTCAAGTATTTCTGCAAGGAGACAAGGATCAAGAGAGAGTTGACAATCTCATACAACCCTCAACAACATGGTGTTGCAAAGAGAAAAGGATAGTCCATTATAGGAGCTATCAAGGAAATGATTCATGACCATGATTTTCCTATATTGTCTCGTAGAAACATGCAAGAAGAAAATTTATGTTAGAAGAAGAGTCCTCACAGGATCTTGGAGGACAAGAATCTTGAGGAAGCAATCACAAGGGTGAAGCTAGAGATAGGGAAGTTTTTTGTCTTTCGATTTTAGTTGTATATCAATGTTTCTATAGAGAAGAGGATGAAGTTGCAACCATTAGGAGAGAGACATATTTGTGATATATAGTAAGGCATTGAAGGTATACATGATCTTAATTATAGCATAGAGAAAAACATTTTTTAGTAAGGATGTGAAGTTCGAGGGGGGCTTAGCATCCAAGAAGTCTCATGAGGAACTTAAAGTGATAGAGGATGAGGAGCAAGAGGCTCCAAAGGATGAGAAACACTCATAATCTACTCCTAGTTTATGGGGTCAGACTTCACGTGAGGAGGAGGGGTCAAAAACACCTTGTACTAGCTCTGTCAAGAGACATTAATGGTATGAGAAGGCATTGAGGGATGCTCATGAACATGAAGAGGATCCTCGGAGCACATTCAGGGTGAGTAGACCTCCATGGAAATTTCTAAACTACATGGCACTTATGAGCAACATTATTGATTCCTAGCCTTCCAATTTTCAGGAGGTGATTGACTAGCAAGTTTGGAGGGATACCATGATGGAGGAGTATAAATCAATTATGAGGAATGTTGTATGATATATAGTGCCAAGACTAGAGGGAAATTTAGTTGTGTATTCCATTTGGTTCTTCAATATCAAACATGTTAATACAAAAGTACAAGGAAAGGTTTGTGACAAGAGAGTTCTCTCAAAAGCAGGGAGTGGACTACGAGGAAATGTCTTCTCTAGTCGCCATATATACTTCCATCATAGTTATCTTATCTCTTTCTTTAGTCATGAGGTGGAGGATACATTAGATGGATGTCAAGACTATGTTTCTCAATGGGGTGATTGAGGAGGAGGTGTATATAGAGCATCTTTAGGACGTTGAGGTACATGGGAGGGAGTCTCATGTGTGCAGATTAAAGCAGGATTTATATGGACTCAAGTGGGCACCTAGGGAATGGTACTTCAAGATTGATGGATATTTATTGAGCATGGGATTCTCTAAGAGTGAGGTATATCCAAAATTGTACTTCATAATTTTTAGAGATGATCCACTCATCTTGGTGTTGTATGTGTATGATCTGTTACTTGTAGGTGCAGAGAGGTCCATAGTAGGGTGGAATGTAGGCTTAGTTATAGAATTTGATATGAAGGACCCTGATTTGATGCATTAATTATTAGATTAGAGGTGTGACAAAGGTTATGTGAGATCTTCCTTGGTCAAGGGAATTATGTCATATAGATCCTAAGAAGAATCAAGATGGAGGAATGTAGACATATGGACACACCTATGATCACCATTTTGAATAAGATCTTTATTTTAGATTCATATTTGGTGGATCCCACATTGTATAGACAATTAATAGGGTCCTTGATGTATTTAGCCAACATGAAATTAGATATTTGTTTTGTTGTGAACATCTTGAGAAAATTCATGGTATAGCTGAGGCCAGTGGATTGGATAGTGGTGAAGGATGTGTTGAGGTAATTAAGAGGTACAATGGAGTATGATCTAAGGTATTTTAGTGGTTATGGAGTGAGGCTGAAAGGATATATAAACTCAGATTAAGTAGGGAGTGCACTAGATAAGGAGAGCACCTTAGGGTGTTGCCTCATTTCCTAGGTGAGTGAGAAGTAGACTTCTATGGAACTTAGCTCAACATAGTTAAAGAATATGGTAGCGAGTATGTAAAATTGTGAGGCCATTTGGATTTTCAAGTTAGTTGCGCGATTAGTTGGTCAAGAGTTGGAGCCTACAATTATACATTGTGATAAAAGAAGTTGTATTAAATTCTTTTAGAATTTAGTGTTCCATGACAGATTTAAGCATATTGAGATCATATATCACTTGTTTAGAGATACTATATAGAAATGGGTAATGAACCTTCATTATATCTCCATGGACAAGTACATTGCATACATTTTCACCAAAGCCTTGGTGAAATGTAAGTTTCGTGTTTTGCAAAAACAATCTAGGAGTGGTGAAAAATACCTTCCTCGCTAAGAGGGAGTGTCAATATTATAGCTTAGGTAGGTACTTATACACAAGCTTAAGTGTCAAGGCATGTGGAATTCACCTAGTTGAATATTAACCTTATCAACTATTTTATATATTAAAGTAATTTGTTTTTATGATAAAAGTGAGTTAATATAATGAAATGCTAAGGTTATTTGCATTAGTGAATTAGATGAATCTCAACCATTGATCTCAAGGTATGTTGATATCTAATCTCAACCATCAATCACTTTGGAGATTAGAGTTGTGGATTTGGTCAATAAATCAAACTTATAAAAAGAAGACTTAGCTAAGGGAGAAGACACATCTTGAACACAAGACATTGTGAGAGAAGGAAATTTCAATGATTGGGTGAAAAAGGACCATTAGGGGAATTTTAAGTTAAAAAATGGGCCTCAAAATGAAAATTTTACTAACAAAATCAAATTTAGAAGAACCAACAAGATTCAATATGATGATGTAGTCCCCAAGGGTAAATATGTTTGGAGGGAAATGAAGAAAACTAGTTTTTTAATCATATTTTCAACTTATCTCCATATAAGTTTACTCAAATTTCAAGTGTGGGCACTCATTGGATGTGAAATTAGATTATGTATCCAACAAGTACCCACCATGCATACTTTTCAGTAGTGACCCACACTAGAAAAATTGAAAATACATGAAAACATATGTTTTTTTCAAGAAATACATCTTTTTCATGTATTTAAATTTTTTCTAAATGTGAGTCTATTAAAAAATATGTAGAGTGGGTACTAATTGGATGCATAATCTAATTTATGCATCCAAAAAGTTCCCAAAATTGAACTTTGAGTAAACATATAAGGAGATAAGTCAAAAATACAATATAACAAATATTTTTATTTCTTTGACTTTAAAATCCATGTCTTATTTTATTGTTTTACTATTATTTTATGTACAAATCTCTCATCAAAAGGAAGAAAATATCCTATATAAATAGGAGGCAAGAGAATCTTCTCCATCTTTCTAAGGTTGAGCCTAGAAAGTTTTGGGGGAATATTCTTGTTCATAAAATGAAAGAAAATAATGTGATCCCCTTAAAGAACTTGGATATCTATCTTAAGAATCTTTATGATTCCCTTAACACCGTGGGTACCATCTTGAACACTCCTATAGAGGAGGATACATTTTCTATGCTAGAGATGGAGTTTGGGATTAAGTGACTTGCTAATGGGGAAGCTAGAGATATTGAAGGCTACCAAACTGACATTTCAAAATGGGCAAGTCTATCATCATCCCTCATATACACAAACTCCTCAATTTGGCAGTAAAGCTTTATTGATTCATTTTGGAAAAGAATATTAGCATTTGGATTGAAATCCATGGTAAAAGAGCTAAAGGGAAAGTTGTATTTAGGAGACATCACTCAACTATAAACCATATTATTACTC
The DNA here is from genome assembly GCA_031772625.1 of Pinus tabuliformis. Taxonomy (NCBI): domain Eukaryota; kingdom Viridiplantae; phylum Streptophyta; class Pinopsida; order Pinales; family Pinaceae; genus Pinus; species Pinus tabuliformis. The sequence goes on along the minus strand of CM062816.1, from coordinate 951,856,584 downwards.
TTATGATCATTTCAGAGGAATTTCGCAATAATAAATTGATCTCTTTTGTTGTTTTGTTGATTTTAGAGAATATTTCGACATAGTTCCTTAGGATAAGCTATGGAAGAGAATAAAAGAGATAACGGTTCCCTCAAGTTGAGGGTTGTTGTTACAAGGCTATACGAGAATCTTATTTCCAAGCTTATGATCACTGGGGGTTGCTCAAAATAAATTAAATTAAATGTAGGAGTTAAGCAAGGGTGTCCCCTATCCCCTACCATTTTTGGACTTTAGATTGATAATATAGAAGAGTGTTTAAAAGCTATAGGATGTGATGGCCTAGGCTCACTAGTATGGTCATTACTCTTCTCCTTTATGCTAATGATATTATTCTTCTAGCCCAAAGTCATGAAAATATCTACAAGAAGCATATAATCCTCCAATATTAGTTTTCAAAGATGGGTATGATTGTTAATATCTAGAAGAATAAGGTCATGATAATTAAATACAAAAAGATCAACTATGATAATTTCATTCATGATAATAACTTAGAGAAAGTTTCTTCATACATGTATCTTGGAATCGACATTCATCGTCATCTCAACAGGCATTATAGCATTGAGAAAATAATAACTCAGGGCTAGAAATCTTATTATGGGCTTGAAAACAATTGTAAGTCAACAAATATTTGAGTATGGAGTAAAAAAAATCTCCTCTTTGAGACTCTCGTCACCAATGTTATTTTATATGGATGTGATATTTGGAGTTATAGTATATCTAGATAATAATGGAGGGATATTGAGTTGATCCGAAAGAAATTTATTACCTACAACCTCAATATTAAAGGAAATAACCCCTACCTTATCCTCTTGATTGAAGCTAGTATCCCCCCCATTCAAATCATCGTTATGATTAGATATTTCATGTATAAAAAGAAGCTATACAATATGGAAACCAATAGGTTCCCCAAAATTGACTCTAACTCTATAAAAAAACCCCACTTCTGGCTCAAGTGAGGCTAGCATAAGGATGCCTAGTCTTGGCTAGACCATGGGGGAGTAAAGGAGAATATCATATTGGAGAATAAGGATAATATTAAAAATATTATTACTTTCAAATTTAAGGACAAGTTTTGGGATGATAAGGAGTTGGAGGGAAAAAGGAAGCTGAAGTACTCTTAGGAGGTGATCAACCCCAATCTTGATAACAAAAATTATCTTTCTGACTCGACCAATGCTAAGAAGAAAATGATATTGCCGAGATAAGAACTAATTATCATGAGCTTCAAAGTGAAATTGGGCATTGGTCAATTCCCAAAACACCTTGGGACAAAAGAATATGTCACCTTTGTGATACTAAGAGGGTTGAAGATGAAATTCACTCTCTCTTAGATTTCCCAACTCTTACTCACATCCGTTCTAATTTTCAAAATCTTTGCCACACTACCAACCTTCTTGACTTTTTAAGTTAGCAAAATTATGGCGATTGAGGAACACGTCTCTCCCTTATTTTTTATTATAGAAATAAAATATTAAAGAAACTCAATTAATCTCTTACTTTCTTAAAGTCAAATAGGCCATATTGGTATTAGTGGATGTTAATCATAATCATCATTATTTTCCTTCAGAGGACTATTTTAAATCTCAAAATTTCCCTAATATTTTCATTTGAATGCTAAAGAAAACAACAAGAGGATTTGTAGCAATAAGAGGAAACTCATCAACAAAAATTTGAAGGATTGATTGTCTACAATAATTTCGTCCCATGTTTGTGGCAAGGAGAGAGGTCATGTTGTTACAGGGAAAGTGTCTATGCAGAACTGCTAATCCCACTAAGGTGTGGTAGCTACCTTAGAAACAAACAAAGTAAAACTACTTTCGTTTTCCTTTATGAAAGATAGATGAGAGAAGAATAGAGGAGACCAACCTCTGTCTTGCGCTTGGTTCCTTGCTCGATTTCTCTCTCTTCTGATAGTCCTTAGCTACTTGCTTCCTTGTATACCCAGCTTTATAGAGTACCTGTAGAATCAAAGCAGCATAACACTATATGAGAACATGGATCTATTATCATAAACAATCTAGGATCAGATGTAAATTGACCATACAAATGCACAAAATATAGATTATACAAGAGTATGGAGGAAAACTTGAATAGCTTTATTGATAATCAAGAAAGAGCCAAGAGAGTTACAACCAGTTGTTCTGACCCAGCATCATCCTCTCAGCAAGTAAGCCCTTCTTCACCTCATGCAAAGCTTAGATCACCCAACACTATGATGTTGCCTAAAGAAACCAACAACAATTCCTTACAAGATGCGAAATTCCAGCCTCTGGATCTCTGGGATGAGGGATCCATATATAGATATCTGTAAGGCAGATGAGTCAGCTTGTGATTTGATTAGTGTCTTCCCTCTGATAGTTCTTGCTTCCACTTGGAGATTGATGATCTCTTACTCATCCTTGGTCGAATTCAGAAAGGCAAGTGTCAGAGGAGAAGTTTCTAGAAGACTCCATGCTTCTCCACCTCACGGATTGACACTGGCATTTGTCTCTTCTCGCCCATCGCACCCCATAGAAGGGCTTTTTGAAATGCAACGCACCCACTGAGTGTACTTAGGTGAGATGCAACGCACTTTGCCTATGGATCAGGTGAAATTATCCTGTTTTGACCAGTTCTGAGTAGTTTTTCATGGAGAACTTCTGGGAGAAGCTGTAATCAGTTGGCCTTGTTCCTTTAGGGGTTGAAACAACACTTTTAGGGACTTAGGAGCCCTTGGTTTATGGACATTTTATGCTTGGGGTTGCAGTGCCCAAAAATGTCTATAACACATGTGGTCCACAGGTGTAGTAGAAAACACCAGTAGCATCACATGTGCATGCATAAGGGTAGAGAAGCATTATACATGTGAGCACGAGGGTAGAGTAGCATCACACGTGTGGTAAAAGGAAGTACCAGTGAACATGTATGAGTATGACATAGGTACAAGGTGTGTATGTCACATCATGCAATCCACACATGTGGCCATATAATGGGTTGTAAGAATAAATTTGTAGATCTTGTGTTTTCTCGGTGATTTCTTAGGGCCATATAATTTTATAAATGCATAGAATTTTCTGAAAATTTTTGAACAATTGTTGTAGCTTGTATTTTCTTAGTGAGAAGATTTTCCTAGGTTGGGAAAGCCCTTATAACCCTGGAAGAAATTTATTATTGAAAAGCTGATTTTTGAAGGGAAAATTTTTATGTGTATTTGTGCTTAAAATTGGATTTTTTATTTTGCTTCCACTTAAAAGTAAATCAACTAGTTAAAATTCTAGTAGTACATTTTTTTCCACAAGCTAAAAAATTAATTAAAAATCAGTAAGGAAATTTTCTGGGAAATAACTTGTCATTTATTAGGATTACAAAATTAACAATACACACATGGGCACGCAAGCTTAGGACAACATATCTCACCAACCTAATAATAATTTGTATAGGTGCATATAAGGGGTCATCTTGGGGGTGTTATAAGACCCAACCTTAAAAGAAGAGAAGTAGAAATAAAGTCATAGGGATGATGATGACTTGGATTGATTGCTCCTGTTATCTAGAAAGGTCCAAGCTCAAGGTCACAACTTTGACCAATTAGAATTAGAAGATGCACTGCACTATAGTGAGCCCATAACTCCTTTGAATATGATTGGTCATTAGTCCAAGAAACATGACCTTGGGTGCTAGACTAGGACACTAAAGATTCTGGCAGGGAAAAGAAAAAGGAAATTGGATGAATTTATTGATTTTAGAGGCAATGTTTTGGAAGAGATCTTAGAGTTGCGCCTCTAATTAGTCACTTTAGTCATGTCAACTTATATTTGGTGGAGGACACATTGTAGTCAGAGGAAAGGATATGATCACACAAACTAAACAAACAAAATGGATGCAAGTTTCACTACTTGCGTTGAATATCATTAGCAATATTGAAGAGTATCAAACATGGAGAGAGATAAGAATTAGAATAGAAGGTGGGATTATAATTGATCAATGAGTTGAGTGACAAAAGAATAAAGACACATGATTAGAACAAAAGCATATATAAACTAGTTTATAAATAAAGAACTATAATTAGGCTAACAATTACCTGACTTTGAATGTATCTTCTTACCTTTGGACACATTAAATGCCTCAACCTATCAAAAATTTGATTCTCCAGTGGTCATATATATCGTTGAATGTGTGTTAATTACATGTTGATTAGTAGATTGTCATCTCTATTCTGAACTATGCTCTTGTTATAATGTCATCATTGATGGATTGTTTCGTAATGATCTATCATGTTATTTTGGAGATGAATGGAATAGGAACCCCTTTCAAATTCTGGTTTTCGTTAATATTATATGGTGATTATATCATTTATTATTGTTCATTATTTGTAATAACAGATAGTAATAATATAATTATATAGTTATTGTATTCTTAGGTTAGAGGAATATTCTCTACAATAATGTTAATCACTAAAAAAATAGAGAAGGGTTGTAGTTTAAGGACTATATACATACATAAAAAATAATATTGAAGTATTAGTAATAAGATGCACTTTAGTTGTAGTAGTCATATTATATGGCCCATTCCAAATTTAAATCTCCACACAACTTTTTGAGTGAGATTTTATCCTTTATAGATATTAAAAATTCCAACACCTAGACTATGATAAATTCCTTTCATTAAACATCAACATAAATCTCAATAGCAACACTGAGGGTTAGTTCAATTGGTTGAGTCCCTCTCGTTAAAGCACCTTTTCTATTGAGAGATCACGAGTTGAATTCTCTTGACACCCGCAAGGTTAGAATTTGTGGTTTAGGTGATAGGAAGTGATCCCTTCAGATGGATATGCCTAGTACAAATATTTTGTGAACGTAGCATTTACCGATCTCCAAAATCATGAACCACATAGAAAGAAGAAAAAAAAAACACATAAAAAACACACTTTGTTTTTTAAGTTGTGTGAGTCTTGAGATGATTACACACTTAACCTTTGGCTTGAGAAACCCCTAAGTTGTCAAAATCATGCAAGGATCGCACTTGGCCTGGGCCACACTGGCCCTTAACATGGCTAGATGTTTTCCCACTAAGTTTTGAACCAATGACCTACACATCATGGATTGCCTTAATAATACACCCTATCATTGTCTATTATACACCTCGTGGGCTTTCTTCTTCTTCTTCTTCCCCTTATGAAATGGTTGATGGTGAACTAGCAACCTCCCTAGATATATGCAACAACGCGCCAGCCACATATATCAGAAACTCATAAATCAGCCTAGGACCTAGATGTCTCGAGACCATCGAAAACTGGAATTGGGATCTCAAACTCCAACAAGACATGTATCCTACCAGTCTTACTATGATGGGACCATGGGGGCTTCACTGGGGAGCAATACCATACCACATGGGTTCATATTGGGGGATATATATTGAGGAAAAAATGGAGCTCAAAGTTAATGAAAAAATATGAAGGGGTATAAAATATGTTAACAAAAAAATGGATACCTACAATATCTAGTGGAAGTAGGAGTTTTTAAAATTGGGAAGGTGTATTGGGTTTGTATTGGTAGGGGGTTAAATAATGTGATTTTTAGGGGTATTTTCCAATAAGTAGTCAAATTAAGGGTATTGTTTAATATGCCACGAACGCACGTGATAGGTTAAAGGTTCATTGAGTGAAGCCCCAATGGATGGGACATGATGTCCCTATAAGATTTGAAACTGGATAAAGAGGATAATACCCATTGAAACAGTGATCTCATCCCACAAAAAAAACTTAAACCAACCATATATTAAATAGTAAAAAATATATTATATTAAATAATAATAAAATATATTAAATTTAAATTTAGTAAACCTTTTGAATGTTTTAATTTTAAAATAACATTTCAAAAAAGTCATTTAAATAATACACAAATAATTTGACTTTTTTATTTTAATAATCACATATCAAAAGACCATTTTATTTCACATAATTTGGATCTTCCACATAAACAATAAAAGTGTGTTTATTGTATTAAACACAACCGGTATAATAGTTAGAAAGGGACCTTTCACAAATGCTACCGTTTATTTGATATAGTTATGCCATTCAAACATTTAGCTTTAAAATTTTAATTCATTCGAATTAAATTAATCTGAGTATTAACAAAACGTATATGGTAAGAATATATGTCTTAATTAAATATGTAAAAAATTGTTTCAAATGGTTTGATTGTTAATGAAATATATGTATCATTTGGATTAGTTAAATATATGGTTTTTTAAAGTTTTTAGATGGATACATGTAAATTTGTTTTTTTTTTTAATAAGAGAGTATCAATTTATTTTATATATATATAATTAAATATATTTAAAATATATATATTATAATTTAGTTTTTAAATCAGCGGTGGAGATAATTATTATTGGTGTTATCTTTAAATGTAGGTTGATTCGTCACTGTTATTAAAAAAAACTTTGCCACTTGGAATTACCTATTAGTGGTTTATAAGGGGTAGACTTTCAATCCTACTAGATACCTTTGGGCCAAGGGGTAGGCTTTCAATCCTACTAGATACCTTTGGGTCTTGGATTGTTAACTTGTTAGATAAACTCTTAACCAAGTATAAATTTTTTTAAGACATACTCCAAACTTATGTATATATAATATTTTTAAATAAAAAAAAAAAATTAATAATAATATAAGATTTAAAAAAAAATATTAATTACAAATTATTTTTAAATAATATTTATAATATTATCTTTAAATAGCCATGTTCTTATGTAATAATCTCGAAATGCACATTAACACCTTTAAATAAAATATCCCATTTTAATCAACAGAATAATGTGAATCCTCAAGCATCCATTTCCATGAATGTTGTCACATGCATTTATAAGGTGAATTACTAGAGGAGTTAGCTCTTGACTCCCTTTGACAAAGGGTCATTTGCATCTCCTCTAGTTGTTAGCATACACTTGCTAACTTGTCCTCTGTCCATTGGGTGATAGTCTTATAATCAAATAAGCATCTTCAATGTTATGGTGATACCAGAGACCAACTAATTATATTTTAATTGAAGCTCATAAATATTTGTTTGCAGTTGATGCAATTGCTCTAGCAAAAGCCCTTGAATTTCCTTAGTATTACTAGGCATTTTGGGCATAATTCATATCACACACCTTCCAAGTCAATCAAGCTCCTAAACCCATTGAATATTGTGGTAGAGAGACTATATTTCAACCCAAAATCCATTTCCAACATCATTGTCCCAATTCAATTCAAGAGATTGAGTGAGTGTGGGAAAGAATTGCCTTCAGCCTAGGAAACCCGTCATAGAGAAACTATCCTATTACGAAGATAACTAGAATCAAATTCAAGATATGCTTACCAATTGCATAGGTAGTCCTTTGATATAGGGCCCTTAGAGCCTTTAAAATTTCATGCTTCTTACATAGATAAAATGGATCTATCCATAATTATGGATGATGCCAATTTATGCTTTGAAACTATGCCATCCTTCCCATTTTATGTAGGGGATAACTGTTGATATTGACATTTCGTTCCAATTCTAGCCAATTTCCATACTTACAATATAAATATACATCAAATGAACCATGAATTGTATCCAAGCTCTACTACTAGTTGATCTCATGACATGAAGACAACCATTATGAACTAAGCTTGATATCTGCAATTGAACCAATTTGACTTCTTCCCATGAGCTTCAAACTAGGGGTGACCTCATGATATATGTAGTGATAATGATACCATACCACATTCCTCTACTCAACATCACAAGAGTTGATTAGGAACAATTGCTCATGATGCCAAACTCTACATTGAAACTTCACCATTCTTCCCAAATGATTATAATGATGCAAGAGATATCCTCCAATCCATGCACTTCTTACCAATTCCATCCAGTTTCCAAAATCATAATAGTTTGATACATTCAATGGGTTGTGGATTGTATCCGCGCCAAATTTCCAACAAATCTCATAATGCAAGGTTGACCAAGATGAGTTGAGATAGTTTTTACTAGATACACAAATCTTGTAGCATCCGATGAAACAAAAATTACATACTTACTATACCTGTACCACTTTCTCATGTTCAAACTTGTGGGAGATACAATATGGGTGTATGACTCCCCTGTAATTTAATTCTTTTAGTGGTAGAACATACCTTATGCATGCTTAAGAACATCTGATGACACCACTTGCAACCTACCCTCATTGGGCCCTTTAATATTTAAAAAAATTCACATCATTAAGGAATACAACATTGTTCCTCTTGCCCATTAATCCATAAGGTTCCCATGGCCAAGCTTGTTCCCCTCTTGGCCATTTTGTTAGCTTCTTAATTATGTTGGCATAACATAAGACACCAAGGATTGTAAATTAGATATAAGGTGTTTAATTGTCTTAAGTACTTCAATTTAATTTCTCATGCGAAGTTATCTACAACAAGATGTAGAATTGAAATCCTCAAATCTCCGATAATTACCAAATTATTTAGATTGTAGGCAAAGGCCTAAACTAAACCTTGGAGAATTATATATGCATTTGCTTGATTCTTCGAACCAGTTCTTAGACTATATGAATATGATATTTCCATTTTCCCTAGGACAAAGAATAACAACTTCCCCTAACAACTCCCCAAACACTATGCATATGACATTTATAATTTCCACCAAGGCAAATAAAAACAAAACATTATATATATATATATATATATATATATATCAGAAAAGGTGCATATGACATTTATAATTTCCACCAAGGCAAATAAAAACAAAACATTATATATATATATATAAGAAAAGGTTCAAAAAAATAAATGTTTAAACTTTACAAATTCTAATACATTTTATTTTATTTTATAAAGAGTTCTTGTATGTTTAAATTATTATGGTGCCTTTTTTTATCATTTGATAAGGAGCACATGTCAAGAGGATTTGATTTTCAAAAATAAAGATATTTTCAAGGTTTAAGGTTCTGGGTTTATAGTACAATTTAAAAGTTAGATTTGATTCTCAGAAATAAAGGTATTTTCAAGGTTTAAGGTTTAGGTTTGATAGTACAATTTAAAAGTTAGAATTGATTCTAAAAAATAAAGATATTTTCAAGGTTTAAGGTTCATGGTTGATAGTACAATTTAAAACTCAATACTCTATTTTGATAGATACCCAATAGAATTATAATCTATTTTTTTTTATATGAATACATTCTTACAAATCAATTACACAAGAAGAGAGAAAAACAATACATTATTATTAATTAAATTAGTAGTCCAACTTCTTTCCTACTTTTGTCTAAACTTCTACTAGATTTATTGAACTTCTTGTTGATTCACTTGTCCAAACTTCTTTGTCATTTGTTGTGAGTCGTTTCTATTTCTATCAAGCTTGGATTTTCTTGATGTGATGGGTTTGTTTGTTCTTAAGCCTCAACTTATTCAATTTGGGTGACCCAATTCAACATAAACCAAGAACCTAACTAACTTTATGGTTCTTGTCCAAATCACGAGACTTGAGCTTGTCAGTGTTCAGTTTTTGGAATTTAATTCCTATTGAGTTTATTAAGGCATAGGATATTGAATTGAAGGATTTGTTGGTGATGGCATACCAACGAAAGGCGAGACTATCTAGTGGTTTTTATAAGAGCCACCCACCAGGTTGATTTACTCTGATATTTTTGTTTTTTCTTTACCCTTTAGGACAATGAGCTTCAATGTGTTATGTTTCAAAGCAATTCTTGCACTGTGAAGAAACTTTTATAGTCTAGCTTCTAGGACCAGCAATAATTTTTACCTATCAACATAATTTATGATGGAACCCTTAATTGAAATCCACTTCCATGCAAGTACAAACACATATTGAAATGCAATCTCTTTTAGTTTCATGAAATGCAAAATGGAAGTTTTCAAGAGCTAATCCAATCCCTAGAAAAGAGGATGAACCCCAAAAGTGTAAGGGAAAATATGGGAGACGTTCCCAAACGAGAGCTAAAGAAAGAGAATTGATCAAACACTTGAAAAAAGGAGACTAGAGCTTTATGGACATATCTAAGTTTCCCCAAAACCATGGGCTAGAATTGAGAATAAGAGACTTCTAAAATGTCAAACTCGATGATAGAAAAGCCATTAACATAGAAATAAATAAAAACATATTTTTTTCATCATTGAATCCAAGACTTCAAAATCTAACCATAAATATTAATTAACCATAAACAAATATTATTAAAACAACAAACCAAACCTAAACCAACAAAAACTTCAACTACCTCATCAGCTTTAACACCTAAAGAAACAACAATAACTTCTTACAAAAAAAACAAAATAAAAACACAAACTTTCCCAATCACATTTTTGGAAAAACTTATTGATAAGCCAAAAACACCTCTGAAAAATAACATCTTAAACAACACACAAGGAACCCACTTGAAGAGAAACGACTTGAACACCCCCACAAAAGGAAGAGTTGGCCCCTCCATTGGCATTGAGATTGCATGGTATAAGAAGGGCTCGAACTATTCATATAATACATTCATTGTCATTATTGTGATCAAATATAATAAAATATGATTTAATATTAATTATATGACAATTTATGAATAATTATGACGAGAATGAGAGTGGAAGTGGACATTTGAAATGAACATCTGCTATCCCACCAAAGTCCTCCCAAAATTAATTACATCATTATAGTCTGTTTGTTAGTGTTGATTATTGGATGGAACTATTTAAATTATTAAAAGAAAAACAGCAAATTTGAGCCATACAAATACTAAATATAAATCACAGATGTAAGCAACAAATACCCCAGCATATTTTCATTGCAGTGAATGCCTTGAATGGAACGTGCTTCAGATTTCCATTGAAAGTAAAATGGACTAAATATATAAGAGTGTGACAATCAATTTAAAAGCGCTTTCAATTTTGTGATGGCTGGAGTTTGATATGTAATTTACATTTCAAGATGAATTTAATTTATTGCCATATACATATGGCCAACCTAACCACTGCCAAAGTATTTATCTAACCTTCCTATTTCAAATCAATTTTATTCATTAAATTTCTACCGTATGCATAAATACCTTAATGACCGCCCTATCCTTGATTTAATGTTGAAGAAGCATAATAAATACCCAAGTGGATAATACCGGGCTTGTCTTTTTATTGTCCGTTTTCAACATTTTATGCTACAGAAAAGTTTTATGCTACAAAAAGATTGAACTTTTTCCGACAAACATGAACGGAATTATGAATGGAAGGGTACAAGGGTAGAATGAGAATCTACCCTTCCCCCTCCTCCTCCTCCTCGGCCTTGCGGAGCACGAAATAGTCATCGGTGCTGGCAACATCGTGGTCGTGGTCCGTGGCTGCAAGGCGAGAATCCACGGTGCTCTCCATACAACCCAACCAGACTTTCAGCATTCCATCGAGGCTCCCACTGTAAACAATAAACACGTTGCTGCTGTTAGAATGAGAGGAGGCAGCGATGCACTTAACGGGGCCCCGGTGCCCCTCCATGACCGCCAAGCAACACATTCCCCTGCCGCCGGCCTCTCGTTTCCAGACGCGAATCGTGGTGTCAGCGGAGCCACTGAGCAACAGGTCGGCAACGGTGGCGAGGCAGAGAACGGACTGAAGATGCCCTCGGAGAAAACCCACATAGTGATATACCCATTCTGAGAGCTGGTCGTTTTCCCAGTGGTGAATATACCCATCGGAGCACCCAGCGTAGACAACGGGCAGTCCACCGGAGTAGCCCAGAGCGAGGGCTTTTACCGAAGAGCGCTGCATGTAAAGCGTCGTTATCAGGTCGTGCTTTCGTTGTCCCCAACCGCGTCGCCACACCTTTACCCTGCTGTCATCGGAACCGGTGAAAACGACACCGTCGGCCCTGACAACGATGGCGTTCACGGCCTCGCTGTGAGCTTCAATCGTCTCAATGCACTTGCTCTCCGAAAGTTTCCAGACCTTCACCGTTTTGTCGCACGACGCCGAGTAGAGCAAATCGTCGTTCGCATCATACGCAAGGCACGTCACGGCATCCGAGTGCTTGCCCCTGCTGCTGCTGCCGCCGCCCTTCCCGGAGCCATCACTGAGCAACGGCCTGATAAAATTCTGGAATATATTAACCGTCGGGAGCGTGGCCACGCGCCTGTGGGCGTTCGGATTCGAGCGCGACCGCCGCCAGACGCGTATCTTGTTGTCCCCGTGCGCGCTCACAATTTTGTCCCCGGCAACGATGAGAGCCCTCACGTTGCCGCACCCGGACTTGAGGCGATCGTGCTCTTCAAAATCTGGTAGCCGCCATACTTTTATGGTCTTGCTGTCAGAGCCGGCGTAGAGAAGCTCGCCCGCCACCGCCGCCGCGAGGGAATATATTTGGCCGCTAGGGTTTAGCATGGAGGTGATGCATCTGAAAGAATCGGGTTGGCCGCCGCCGGATTTGTAGGGCACGCTCGATGTGGGAAGCACTGTCCAGGGACACATAGCAGACGCCGTGCTGGAGCGTCCAGGGGAGGCGCTGCATTCTGATAAAGGTGGAGAAGGGCAAAACATAGGAGAAGCGTACTCAGGATTTATCATTTCCCATCTTTCTTGCCTCATTTTTTGTTTTCCTTCCTGAAACAATTGAGTTTCAACTTTCACTAGTTCAATTTGACATCTCTATATTTTCTTATATAGCAATGACTGGCGCTCAATGTTGGGGTTGGATTTTTGGATCTCAAATTCAACAGCCAACCCACCTGTCAAAATTCACAGTTAAAACTTAAAGCCTATTTCTCAAATCTATTGAACATCTGAAGGTGACAGGAACTGCAATGCCCCCATAATTGCCTCTGACTGGCAATTTACCCGTCGAATTCCAATTTCTGATAAATTTCCCACCCCTATTGAAGGCCGTTCCTGTCACCATGTACTTTTATAACATCTATAAGCCGGGAGTAGGTTAAAAGTTATGGCGAACGTTAAGCGCCCTCACTAATGCCAATGCCATTAATACTCTCTTCTAGCCTCCAGGCCTCTTGCATTTGTGAGGGGTCGTGCGCGTACTGTCACCTTCATGTGCTTCGTTTAACACATGGCCTCGGACATGTATGCATTTCTGCATCGCGTAGTTTAAATATGTCATAATTTTGGTGGGACAACCATAGAAATTCCGGCATGATTTTGAGTAAATTTGAGAGAATTTTTTGGGATAAAAAATTATTTAAATTTATACATTCACACATATTTACATTTTCACAGAATTTTTTGGGATAAAAAATTATTTAGATTTATATAGCGAAATTTTAATTAGATTTATATCGCGAAATTGTAGCCTCCGTCACAACATTTTTGTGCTGTTTTATTCCATATTATCCCCTAACAACATGTAACCCCTATGTGTTCATATAACTCTGTTTTTGAGGGCGTTAAATTCATTTTTGCCATAAAAAAATCTATTTAAATTTACACACTCCCACCAGCCTAATTTTATTTTTAACTTTACTAAATTCAAATGAGAAAAAAATTCACCCTCGTAACAAAATTGTAGCATGGATAAACAACGCTTTGTGCATTGCTTCACCCCATATTATCCCATAACAACATATATACGTGTAACCAAACCATGGTTCATTGCATGGTTCAGAGATCCTGCAACATCAGGGATCCTGATACAGAAACCATTCCGTTTTTTAACATAAAGTTTCGTCTCATATGATACCGAAACCATTTCAATTCAGGGAAAGAATTGCAGGGAGTCGAGGCCAACGAGTTGTTGTTCCGCATCCAAAAAGTACTTGGAAATCATGCAAGATTCACTTGTGCAGAAATGGATTTATCATTTGTTGGTTTTACCTAATTTAGTAAAAAGCTATGGAGCAGCCAGGGCGGGGTAAGTTGAGCAACTCTAGTGTCCCTGATGCTGCTTTGGAGTCCTTATGCTGATTTATGCGTTTGTCCTTTAAAATTGTTGGTAGGTCATAGCTTCCCCTCTGCAAATCCTTCGGAGTCCTTATGTTGCTTTAATGCAGTGTGATGGTTAAAAATGTTGGTCGTTTATAGCCTCCTTTTAATAAATGTGTGTATAATTATTTGATTTCCATGTAGTTATAAGCTCTCTCTTTAAGTTGTATATTTTATTTGAGCGCTTAAGTCGTGTATTTTATTTGAGAGCTTATCTATAATAATGTAAATTTCTATATATTTGTTCAATTTTTTCCTATTTTTTTAAGATATGTTTATAATATACATTTTTATATACATGTATTTGTGTAATTTTTTCCTAAATTTTTTTGATATGTTTATTCGTTTAATTAGAAGAAGATTAGATTCTTTATGGTGTCTAAGCTAAAAGGAGAATGTTCTTAAAAATGTGTTTGGTGATCACTATTTGTTTGTAACTCATAATGGCGTGTTATCATAATAGTTCTCTCGTTTGGGGTAATCAATTAACATCCCCTCATTATAAATGCATGGGGGCAGACAAGTTGGCGAAGGTACAATGATACTTGGGGTGGTGGTGAGGTATTGCCCTCACCCTGTTGTTCATATTTTTTGGTTACAGTGAGCTTGGTTTGTATGGGAGGGTTGTTTTGTCGCTCTGGTGAAGTTGATGACGATTCTCATATTCGTGGTAATACTCAATCCTTTTTGGTCATTTACTTAAGGTACATGAGGGAGGAATTGGGGCAATCTTCTTCGTATTCTTCTTTTACAGTACAACGAGAGGGCCATCTTTTGAATTGGTGGTTGTCTTACCCACCTCGACTCTCCAAGAAACTGATTTTGTAGGTATTTCTTTTCCCTGCCCCATCTTAGTTTGCGGTTGTTGGTACCCTTGTAATTTCTCCATGTGGTTTTAGTGAAAAAGTTTTGTCTTTCAGTTTGATAGTGCAACTTGGGTTTCGGGTGCTTGATGCCTTCCTCCTTTATAAATTCTAGTCAAATTCTCTGTTGTGCAACTAGAGTTTTGGAAGTGGAAAATTCTCTTTGCATCACCCCATTTCATATTATCGTGGTCAGGTTTGTGGTTCATCCTCACTTTGGGTGGGTTTTTAACATCATAGTGCAATTGCCCAATGTTAATGTTGTGTATTACAATTGGAGATTTCAAGGGTTCTTGCATATAGTTTGTTGGGATTTGCAAGTTGTTTTAATACTTGGGGCCCAATAGTGGAGTTTGGGAGACAACTTTCTTATACTTTGGTCAAGCTTTAAAGAATCTGGGCTCTATTCTACTGCCAGTGTTGTTGGTAATTGTTTCCCCCAAGGTTACAAGGACTGCTCTCTTCTCTCTGTTACTATGCCTCCTCAACAAAGAATGGCTAGTCGCAGAGGTGGCGCGAGTAATTCTACCTCTCATCATGGTAGGATGTTTGGTTGGGACTTTTTTCACAACTTATTTTGATTCAGTTCCTCTCGAAGTCTGGAAGGAAAATCTTCAACTGGAATCAAAGGAGTTTAGGGACCGCCCTTATAACTTCTCTAATTCAGAGGTTGGAGTAGAAGGCCTCAAATTGATTCTTGATCTGAGAAAGTTAGAAAATGAAGGTTTCATTTTCTCCATTCTCTTGCAGTTCACCAACAAATGGATACTCTCTTCTGCATGGTTCTCAAAGATAAGCAAGTGGATAATTACAAAAAAAATTGGAGGTCAAGAGGACATCGAACATCTGCTATTCAACATCTATTTCTGCCTAAATGTTATTGTCTCACATCTTAGCAGGGTAGAAAAATATATGGTCTCGAACTCTGACTCAGAGGATCTTTTTGATCCCCTTATAGTCATAAATGTTCCACATGCTAATAACACTTCTCTTTCTCCAGTTATTCTCTCATATTAACATCACTTCTATTGTTTAAGTTCTTCAATACCTAGAGCTTCATTCTTATTTTGGTTCTCAAATCTCTTGAGATGCTCTTGGTGTTTCTTATGGAAAATTTTAGTTGGGCATGGAATTTTTTGGTGATGAGTGATGGTCATTACTCACCTATGGGATGTTGTGGTGTATCTGGCATAATGACAAGTTCTCAAAATGTTTTCCAATATAGTTTGAATATTCAGTCTGAACTTTCTATATGATGGACAATATAATTTTGAACATCCAACAAGAACTTTCTCCTTGGCTCGCTAATTGGTGGCGAAAATTTACTCTCTACTTTGCTTTGCAAGTTCTAAATCATGTTTTGTAGATGCCTGCTTTTGTCTGTCTGTCAAGGATTTTGTTTTATAAAGGGTATGACTCTTGTTTGGCAATTTGGGCAATGACACATTGTTATCGGGAATAGTGTCTATGCACAGCTGCTAATCCCACTAAGGCTGGTAGCTACCTTAGAAACAAACAAACTAAAACTACTTTCGTTTTCCTTTATGAGAGATAGATGAGAGAAGAATAAAGGAGACCAACCTTAGTCTTGCGCTTGGTTCCTTGTTCGATTCCTCTCCCTTCTGATAGATCTTTTGCTACTCGCTTCCTTGTCCACCCAGCTTCACAGGGTACCTGTAGAATCAAAGCAGCATAATACTATCCAAGAACATAGATCTATTATCATAAACAATATAGGATCAGATGTACATTGACCACACAAATGCATAAAACATTAATCATACAAACATGTGGAGGAAAACTTGAATAGCTTTATTGATAATCAAGAAAGAGCCAAGAGAATTACAACCAATTGTTCTGACCCAGCGTCATCCTCTCAGCAAGAAGCCCTTCTTCACCTCATGACAAGCTTAGATCACCCAACACTATGATATTGCACCAAGAAACCAACAGCACTTCCTTACAAGATACAAAATTCCAGCCTCTGGATCTCTGGGATGAGAGATCCATATATAGATGTCTGCAAGGGAGGTGAGTCAGCTTTTGAGATTTGATTAGTGTCTTCTCTCTGATAGTTCTTGATTCCACTTGGAGATTGATGATCTCTTACTCATCTTTGGTCGAATTCAAAGAGGCAAGTGTCACAGGAGAGGTTTCTGGAAGATTCCATGCTCCTCCACCTTGCGGATTGACCCTGCCATTTGTCCCTTCTCGCCCATCGCACCCCATAGAAGGTCTTTTTGACATGCATCGCACATACTGTGTGTATTCAGGTGGGATGCAACGCACTTTGCCTATGGAGTAGGTGAAATGGTCCAGTTTTGACCAGTTCTGAGTAGTTTTTCATGGAGAACTTCTGGGAGAAGATGTAATCAGTTGACCTTGTTATTTTAGGGGTCGGAACAACACTTTTAGGGACTTAAGAGCCCTTGGTTTATTGACATTTATGATTGGGGTTGCAGTGCCCAAAAATGCCTATAACAGTTGCCCCCTAAAGTATGAGGTCGTTAATTTGTCGATGTCGGGTGAAATGCTTTATCATGAGGATCTGAAGTTCTTTCAAGCTGGAAGGAGACCTGTAATAAGATACAATACAATACATTATCTTCATAATATTTTCATGATCTAGCTGAGGCAGGCATTCCCATGCTCAGCTTTATAAATTCATTTTTCATGTACATGAGACAGACAATCGTCTGAGTGTAGACTGATGATTCTGGTAGAGCCATCATCCCTTAGATTGGATGATTATCTGTGAATCAATGATGTACATTTGATGTCTTTATTTTCCTGAATATATATCGCAGCCCAGATGGATGAAACTAGATCCGGGGTCTTCAATCTCGTTCGATCTTCACTCAAAGTACAAGTCGATCCATGTGAGAGATGTTTTGGAGTCGAACATGGAAAGACATCGCCTGATTACCAGCCAATGATGTAAGCCGTTAACAGGCGTGAGAGGAATCACCAATAATGATGATGACCCTCAAGGTACTACAGTACAATTCACGTGGTGTGAATAAAGGACTTGGCGTCGAACACCACGCAAAATATTTCGGTCGAAGGCCATTGATGTAAACCTATCGCCGGAAGTGAGAAACTTGCCATTGAGGCATGCAAGCTTCAAAGTACTGAAAGGGTTGTTCCTAGATCGACTTTTTGGATAATGAGCTGATGTCGACAAGAAGCGATCCGTCATAGGAGGGCCTTAGTGAATCCCACATCAATGACACAGAACGGAGCAAATGATTTTAATGGAGGTGAAAGCGATCTGGTGATATAAGGTTTAGGGTGGCGGTCATGAAAGAATGGAGCGTAAATGTATTGCAGTGGGTGAGACACAGGTGAATTCTCTGAGCGACTTCTCTTGAACATATCGGCGACACTAACATGATGGATCAGTAGCATTAACCCCAAATGTGGATGGTGTGATGGAACCACAGTGATGTGACCAGTGAACGGAACAACCCAACCCGACTCAGATGTGGAGTGAAAGTGTCATGTTCAAGAGCGACTTGCTACCAACAAAGTTTCTTCAAGTTTTCTTCCCAATTTTTCCCCAGTCATTGCTGACCAGTACCTATTTATTTTTGTCAAGCTTGAGGAGGATAACATATGCTTGTTCTATAATTTTCCCTTTGGGCAAACCCATCGCTATATTTTAACGAGCCTAGCGATAGTGAAACTCGTTCTTGTCTGTTATGGACAAGTTTGTCGCTATTAGGTTTTAACGAGTTTAACGACAAAGATAACTCGGTCCTTTTCAATTTTAGAGAGTCTGAAAAGGGACGTAAAGGAAACTCCAAAAATCCTTTTTCGTCATCTAATCCCTTAAGTCCGAAAAAGTATAAAATAATACAGAAGGGATGAATTTTCGGTATTTTTAACGAGCCGAACAAAACAAGCGCTCGATCTTTTTGTGTAATAATCCCTCAGGTCCAAAAAGATTAAAATCTAAAGGAGGGATAGCACTTCCGGTCATTTTAACGAGTTGGAGAGGCCAATGGCTCGGCAATATTTTCATATTTTACGAGTCAGTTGAAAAGAGCTTAAAGGAGACTCGTCTTTGAGGAACAAGTGATAAATTCGGGTAGCAGCTGATTCTAGGTAAGGTTTGGAATTTTCCAATCACGACAGTGTTACAAGGATGGCTAACAGGATCACTCTTCGCAGCTATTCCTTAAAAGGGGTAAACAATCAAGTGGAGGTGAATGATCGGCCAATACAGAGTGGAGGTGATGATGAGGACACGCCCAAGGCTTTAAATGCTGAAGTACTACATTCACGATGGTTATTTACCAGAAATTGGTTCATTTTTTATTTTAAAATGAGCTTAAACGCTGGGGGAAACACTTGCTCATTGCTTATGTTTATTTTTTAATGAGCTTGAAGTCTGCGTTAAAACTGCTCGATCCAGTCGTATAATAAGAATGTCTCATCTAAAAAACGACATTTTTTCAAAGCTTTGCCCCGCATCCTTTCTTTATGCAAGTTAGGAAACGACCAATCCTACAAGTTTAGAGGGTTAGAGGACCTACAAATTTAAAAAATAAATGGTCGCTCTTCGCTTGCATGCCAAAAGGTTTGCATGCCCCCAGGTATAGTGAAATAGAGTTTCGAGGTTACCCCTCAATTTGCAGACAAAACATTTGTTTTATCAGGAAAGGCCTACCTCTTTCAGGTTACCAAAGATTGTTCTATCTGTGTTACAAACAAAACACTTCTTCGGCGATGTCTACCGAAATAGACAAAGGCGAGTGGCGTAGACGCCTCCACTCACATAAATTTGACGAGGGAATCTTATTCCAGTCTAATCCCATTTTCCAAAATGGACGGGTGTGTCAGACTAGTCATATATCCTTCGCGGAAACCTACCCTATACCCGAAGTTTTCCTGCCAAAGCAGACCAGGGTGCATGCCCCCTAGGTTTCAGTCATGTCCCCCGAATCACTCGCGCTCATCAGGTGGACGGACTGGGGATTGATGAGACATTCCTTGCGTGAAAAGACCATTCAGGGATGGTATATGACTATTTGCTATGCGTGAACCGGGGAATGAAAGCTGGTCTACGAGCTTGACCACTCTTCCTTCGTGCGGAAAGCACATTACTCTAAAGAGTGAGGAGACAATGGCTCCCATGCAATAAATATAGTCTCGTCCAAGGAGTATATTATAATCTAGGGGTCCTTGGACTACCATTACGTTCATGTGAACGGTTTTCCCACTTAATGTTATGGGCACATTGGGAAGGATCCCTAACGGTCGACTGGTTCCTTTGTCAAAGCCTGTTAGATTTCTCATTTCAGGCAAAAGCAATGGCGAACCAAGCGCTTTCCAAGTAGTTGAGGAAAGGATACTCACAGAAGCCCCTTCATCTATGATGGTACCAGCCATGACCATTCTATATATTTGAGCAATGATTCGAAATGGTACACTAGCCGGTAAACAGGGTCTGCCTAGTAGATTTCAGTCAAAGGAAACAACCAGGTTGCTTGGAGGTGGGACCGAATAGACGGCCGGATACGACTCTGACGAACTTCCTTCCTGTGGTAAAGGAATGGGTAGATTGCCCCCATGTTCATCGGAGTCTGTGCTTACGAAAAGAATTTGGACGGTGTCATCCTTGTTCTCTTCGGTGATTGTATCATCTGAAGATGGATCCTCTGAAGGAAAGACCGGGTCAACTGCCGCCTCAACCTTTTGACTTTTGTTTGGTATGGATTTAGATGGTTTTTCTTCAATGATAGATGCTTCGGCCGACCACAAGGGCGTGTCAGCTGGATTTTCAACTAGTGACGGACTCGGCAAGAGTTTCTTATATCCAGGAGGAAGCCGTAACGGTGAAACCGGACGGTCGTCCAAAACTCTTTTAGCCTCATCTAAGAAGGGACAACGGTGGATGGCGTGATCGCCTTCACACAGTTTACAAGGAAATTTACATTTTCCTTTTTATCCAGGGGCTTCACTTTCACTAGTTGACGGTGTATTTTCAACATGATCATCAGAGGTTGACGACACCGGGTTATGCAAATGAGGAGACCAGTCCCTTAAGATTTGAGGGATGCAAGGACAATCTCGATGATAGTGGTCTCCTTTGCAAATGACACATGGCGATTTAGGCCTGGTCGGTGCAGTGTGTGGATTTTCGCTAGACGATGCTTGGTTGCCCCTTTTCGCCTTTGGCTCCTTCTTCTTCTTTTCCTTCTTCTTCTCAGGTACTTGATTTTTGGCTTTACCAGCTTCATCAAGCGAAGAGGAAGGAGGAGAGGAAGAATTGGATGAAGTAGAGGGTTGGGGGGTAACTCTGGAATCGTTTAGTTGCTGACTCGATTGTTCAGGAATCGCGGTGTTCTGAACGACGGAGGTTGAGAAGAGCCATACGGGCAAGCCAATTGTCAATCCTGGAAGCAACAATGTGGCCATATGGGGTGCACCAACATCTCCCCAAGAGGAGAAGGGACTAGGATTTCCTCCAAGGGGAACTCCTTGGTTGGTGGACTCCATTTTCCTCAACCTAAGACCAACGTAGGAAAGGTGATAATTATTTCGTTTAAAATAAATTTTAGACGCTTTGACACAATTTGTTTTTTCAGTTTTTAAGAGTCGAGAAAAAACAAAAGATGACTCTAGTCGCCTTCGATTTTTAATGAGCTTGAAGTGACAAGTGCTCAGATGGACCTTTTCGTTAAGGAGTCTGAAAAGGAACGAAAGCGACTGCTCTGGAAATCTAGACAGAGGGATTACCAAACCAATCGCAAAACTGCAGAATACTTTTTACGATACTGAGTCAATCTTCCCGAATGCTATGTTCAGTGCATTGCGATCGATAGGGCAGTAGACATGGCTTCCTATGGATAAAGGATTAAGCCTATTGTGGTCTCCCAAAATATACTCGACGGTACGTGGGAGCACAAGTTCGTACTGGCACTTATCGTCTCAAAGTGGAGGAATCACCCAACCAACAGTGAAAACAACAGTTACCAGGCTTTACGATGTCGGAATACGTCTCTAGCCTAGACTTCTAGATGTTGTGTGTTAGGTTCCAAAGCGTTTTTAGATTCATTAAATTTTTATAGTTGATCTTGCTTAAGAAATTTGCCTTTCAAGTTCACCGCGTGATGTAGATGTACAATTCCTAAAATGCAATCTAAGATGATAAACAATCATTTAGTCTTCTTTTTGCAAATGAAAATCCTAGCTACTAAGGAAAGAGAGATGACGTTCTTTCAACAAAGAGCAAAGAGCACACACTATATGCACTGTCCTAAATCAAACCAACAAACAGTCTAAATGCAAATGCACATGCATGTATTTGTTTTCAACCTTCTTAATGTGTAAATGATAAAAAGAAAGCTAAGCGCAAATCTGAATTATTTTTCAAAGCGACAATTACTAACAAGTTTCTTTTCAAGACAAAATGAGGACAATGACAACACTTTGCGATTTGGAATTGAAAACTTGCTTTCGACACTAGAAAAACCACTAATTCAGATCAAATACAAGAGTAATGGTGTAATCGACTATCAAGAACAATCAGATTCTCTTCTATGAATGAAAACGACACTTGCGACACTTTCAAATCAAGAAACGACAGTACAATTACGCTACTTCTTTGTAAAGGAGAACTGAAAATGACTCAAAAAATACATAAAAACATTTACAGTTCTTTGCACAATGGAGGCGGAATAACAGCAAGGAAAGGGGTTTCAAAAAGAGGTGTACTGACTACAGGCAGCAAAACTCCTGAACAGAGCTGAAAAGAATGAACACAGAAACCGAAATTTAGAAACAAGGCCTTGTCTGATCAGCGCACTTGTAACACAGTGAAACTGAAATGCAACGCACCTACTACACTCAGGAAGTGCGTTGCATTTGAAGTTCACATAACAGACAGTGCGCTAGACCAGGGACAAGACTTTGATTGGATTCTGGGTCACAGTTTGCAGTTCAGTTCAGGGATTTTGGCCAAGCAAGTGGTAATCAGTAAATCAATCACAGGGGTAGATCTAAGGAGGTTACTAGAGCCACCACAAGCGCAATTAGAGAGCTTGTAAATCGATTGTTTAATTCATAAAAAAAACCCGGAGATTGACTGAAGCAGCGTTGATCTACTTTGCACTTGCATAGCAAATGCAGTTCGAAGGCTAGCTAGCTTCACTTCAGGCTCCGTTTGTAAGTTTATAAAGTAAACAAATGTAGATGAACAAACAATCTACTCGCTCCCCAGCGGAGTCGCCATTTTGTTACCAGGAATAGTGTCTATGCAGAGCTGCTAATCCCACTAAGGCTGGTAGCTACCTTAGAAACAAACAAACTAAAACTACTTTCGTTTTCCTTTATGAGAGATAGATGAGAGAAGAATAAAGGAGACCAACCTCAATCTTGCGCTTGGTTCCTTGTTCGATTCCTCTCCCTTTTGATAGATCTTTTGCTACTCGCTTCCTTGTCCACCCAGCTTCACAAGGTACCTATAGAATCAAAGTAGCATAATACTATCCAAGAACATAGATCTATTATCATAAACAATATAGGATCAGATGTACATTGACCACACAAATGCATAAAACATTAATCATACAAACATGTGGAGGAAAACTTGAATAGCTTTATTGATAATCAAGAAAGAGCCAAGAGAATTACAACCAATTGTTCTGACTTAGCATCATCCTCTCAGCAAGAAGCCCTTCTTCACCTCATGACAAGCTTAGATCACCCAACACTATGATATTGCACCAAGAAACCAACAACACTTCCTTACAAGATACAAAATTCCAGCCTCCGGATCTCTGGGATGAGAGATCCATATATAGATGTCTGCAAGGGAGGTGAGTCAGCTTTTGAGATTTGATTAGTTTCTTCTCTCTGATAGTTCCTGATTCCACTTGGAGATTGATGATCTCTTACTCATCTTTGGTCGAATTCAGAGAGGCAAGTGTCACAGGAGAGGTTTCTGGAAGATTCCATGCTCCTCCACCTTGTGGATTGACCCTGCCATTTGTCCCTTCTCGCCCATCGCACCCCATAGAAGGGATTTTTGACATGCATCGCACCTACTGTGTGTATTCAGGTGGGATGCAATGCACTTTGCCTATGGAGCAGGTGAAATGGTCCAGTTTTGACCAGTTCTGAGTAGTTTTTCATGGAGAACTTCTGGGAGAAGATGTAATCAGTTGACCTTGTTCTTTTAGGGGTCGGAACAACAATTTTAGGGACTTAAGAGCCCTTGGTTTATTGAAATTTATGATTGGGGTTGCAGTGCCCAAAAATGTCTATAACACACATGTTTTTCAGATGATCTCAATCTCTTGGCCTCATGGATTTTCTATTGTATTGTAATGCGGCCTCGACAATAGTAGGTGGGAATGATGTTATGTTTCTATAGTTGGTTGAATGAAGTATAAAACTTTCGAATAAACAGAATTAAGTAAATATTTTATTAATTATTGAATGATGATACATTTTTGTGAGAGGCCCTAGCTATATACCACCTTAGGTGCCTCTTGGTGAATGATCATGCCCTTTCGCTTAATAAACTACACTAACTAATTTTTACACAATATTAAATAATTTTTACATAACATTGCCTTCCTCTCGAAAGAATGCTTTGTCCTCAAAGCATACATAACGACGGATGTTGTTGACAAAATGCATTAGTCTCCCACGAAGCTTCTTCTTCTGGTAAATCCTTCCACTTAATCAAGTATTCCTTGATTGTACGACATCGAAGCTTTCTTTCTCTAGTAGATAAAATACCTTCTGGTTATAGAATAACCCTTCCTTCATCGTCCAGAGATGGAAGTGTTGTTTGTGCTGATTGATGGTTGCCTAGTGCCCTTTTAAGGCAGGAGACATGGAAGACGTTGTGAACACGACTTTTCTCTAGAAGGCTTAAACCATACGCAACTTGGCTGATCTTTTTGTTGATCTGATAAGGTCCATAGAACTTTGGTGCCAATTTGTTTTTTCCTTTCTGTTTTAAGGACAATTGTTTGTATGGTTGGAGCTTGAGAAACACCCATTCTCTGACTTCAAATTCTCTTTCGGTTTTGTTTCGGTCTGCTTGTTGCTTCATACGACTCTTCACATCATTCAAGTTTTCTTTCAGTATTTGGACGATTTTTTGGGTTTCTTCTAGTTGATTTTTAACAGCAGGTAGATTTGTCTGGACAATAGCTAGATCCTTCCATGTTGGGGGCTCATATCCATACAAGGCTTGAAATGGCATCATTTTTGCTGATGTATGATAAGTAGAATTATACCACCACTCAGCGAGGTGCAATCATTGAGCCCACTTATTTTGTTTTTTTGTAGCGTAGCACTATAGGTAGGCCTCCAAACATTTATTGACAACCTCTGTTTGTCCATCTGTTTGAGGGTGATAAGGGAAACTCATATTTAGGTAGGTTCCTATGTGGTTGAACAACTCCTTCCAGAAATTACCCTTAAATTTGGCATCTCTATCACTCACAATGACTTTCGGAAAATCTTGTAATTTATATATATTTTTGCAAAATATTTTAGCGATTTGTTTAGCTGAGTATGATTTCTTTATTGCCATAAAGTGAGCATATTTGGTGAGTCTGTCGACCACTACGAAAATCTTGTCCTTGCCTTCAGATACGGGTAATCCCTCAATAAAGTCCATTGAAATTTCTTCCCATTTCTGATTCGGAATGTTTAAAGGGTGAAGTAATCCAAGTGTCATAATATTTTCACTTTTATTCCTTTGACATGTGTCACACTCTGCTACATACTTCTGAATATCACGACTCATTCCTTTCCAAAAGAAGGATTGACGTGCATTGTAGTAAGTCTTAAAGAATCCTACATGTCCGGCTCATGGTGAATCATGTGACTCCTTGAGTATCTTAAATTTAAACTTGGAATTTTCATTTAGATAGATTCTTCCCTTGTACCATAGAATTTCATTCTTCCATTCAAATTTTGAATTGTTGGGAAGGTTATTGATTATCGCCGTTATTTCTGGATCCTTGGCATACTCACTTCGAATCTCATTAAGCCATTCAGGAACAACAACCGAGATTGGAAGTAGTGTTGGTTCTTCATCTTTCTTGGATAGGGTGTCTGCTACGACATTGTCTTTTCCCCTTTTATGTAGTATCTCCATGTCAAAGGCGGCAAT
Source organism: Pinus tabuliformis (assembly GCA_031772625.1). Lineage (NCBI taxonomy): Eukaryota > Viridiplantae > Streptophyta > Pinopsida > Pinales > Pinaceae > Pinus > Pinus tabuliformis. Next base: position 951,830,624 of record CM062816.1, on the reverse strand, counting down.
TTTTTCAATCCATTTTTGTTGTTCTTCAAAAAGTGTTTTTTGTTGAAGGAGGTGCTGGAGACTGTTATGGTCTGTTCAAATGGAGAACTTACTTCCCAAAAGATATTGCCTCCACTTAGCTAGTGTGTGCATAATAGCGAGCATTTCTTTGTTGTATGTGGACTTGAGGCGTTCTATTTTATTGATATTCCTGCTTTCAAAAACTATTGGATGCCCTTCTTGCATTAACACTACACCTATACCGAATCCGGAAGCATCACACTCAATGATAAATGGTTTAGAAAAATCTGGTGTTGTTAGTACCAGGGCATTAGACATAACTTCCTTTAATTTTTCAAAACACCTTCCTGCTTCCTCATCCCATGGAAATGAATTCTTCTTTAAAAGGTTTGTCAGAGGCACAGTTATATGTGCATAGTTTTTAATAAACCTTCGGTAATACCTAGTCAAACCTAAGAACCCTCTTAGCTTGGATACATTAATTGGTTTGGTCCATTCCTTTATAGCTTTGATTTTGTTAGGGTCCACCTTTACGCCTTCATGGGATATAATGTGTCCAAGGTATTCTACTTCTTCCTTTCTGAAGGTGCATTTGGATTTTTTTGCGTAAAACTAATGCTCTTTTAGTAGTGTAAGAACTTTATCCAAATGTTGTAAGTGCTCCTTCCAAGTTTTACTGTAAATTAAAATATCGTCAAAGAATACTAATACAAACTTTCTAAGATGTGGACAAAATAATTCGTTCATAGTTACTTGAAACGTTGCTGGTGCATTGGTTAATCCAAACGACATTACTTTAAATTCATAGTGACCTTCGTGTGTTTGGAATGTCATTTTTGGTATGTCTTCCAACCTGATTCTAATTTGATAATAGCTTGACCTTAAGTCCAATTTTGAGAAGTATTTTGCGCCATGTAGCTCATCCAACATTTCGCCAATAAAGGGAATGGGGAAATTGTTTTTAATTGTTATTTTGTTTAATCCTCTATAATCAATGCATAGCCTGAATGAACCATACTTCTTCCTTACCAATACCACTGGAGCAGCATACGGACTTTTACTTTTCGAGATGATCCCACACTTTAAAAGGTCTTGGATTAATCTCTCAATTTCCATTTTTTGGTGATGTGGATATCGGTATGGCTTGATGTTGACGGGGTCTGACTTTGCTTTGACTTCTATTGTATGCTCAATTTCCCTGTTAGGAGGCATTTTCATAGGTAGGTCTTGAAATACTTTTTCATACTTTTGAATTAGATCTTGTATCTCTGGTGACTCTTCACTGATCATATTTGCAGATAACATTTCTAATTGGTGACATTGTACTACATAAGCGGGTGCTCCTTTTCGAATCATCTTCATCATCTGAGATGATGATACAATTTGATTCTCTGGTGCTTGGAATCCGTGTAATTTGTACCTCTGACCTCCCCATTTAAATCTTATGAATTGTACTTGATGGTTGGTAGCATAAGTGCCTAGAGTTCGTAGCCATTGGATACCTAAGACCACATCTACTCCACCTAATGGTACAGTGAAGAACAAAGATTCTAAATTAAAGTCTTGAATTTGCAAATTGACCTTATGGCATTTCCCTACCTTTTCAATCTTCTTACCGTCAACTACAATCACCTTCATGTTTGGTAAGGGAAATGAAAAAATATTGAGTCTCTTTGCCACAGTTGCATCTAAAAAATTGTGTGTGCTACCAGAGTCGATGAGAACCACTGCGTTGTTCTTATTTATATGTCCTTTCAACTTTAAGGTCTGAGGTTGTGATATACCTGTCATAGCTAATAGTGACACTTGCGAAATACTTCCGTCATCATCGTTGATGTCATAAATCTCGAAGTATTATAGGCTATTATGTTATGATGAATGGTGGGATTATGAATTAATACTGTATTTATGTGCGATTTTGCATGATTTATCTTGTTATATGAACGCAAGTAATAATAATTGTTTACGCGGGGAATATCTTGTTGAATGTTAAATTTATTGAACACTTAAGATGATATGGGTAAAAACAGGATTAAGGGTAATCATAGAGGCGTGTAAGTGGTTGATTCACCTGTTTATGGTTCGTGAAGGACAATTGTGAACGTTCGCGGAGGTATAGAATCTGATTAAGGGAGGTTATATTGATAAGCCCTAAAGGCTTATCGATCTGTACGAAGACAGGTTTAGGTTCTAAAAAGACATTACACTAATCGCTGGGTGTGGAAACTTGGTTCTAACATCCCCCCATACTACTTCGGGTGAGACTTCAGTCCGTGCTCGTGGGTTGATGCTGAAAGGGCCAGTAGTGTAGGGATTTGTTCAGAAAAACTTAACTTTGAACCTGGGTTAGGACCCACTAAGCCAACAAATGGTTCTATTGTCGGGACCGGGATATGCATAAAGAGATGTGTGATGTCGCATCACTGAAATCCAACAAAGAAAGAAATTGAGGAGTGGTTGGATAGAAAGATCCACAAATTTGCAGCGCAAGAAAACAGAAATCCGCGATTGATGAAAGAACAGTGGTTGGACATGTATCTGCACACAGAGCTACACGAAATTTTCTTTTGTTCCTTTCCAGTCGAGCTATACGAGTGGATCGCTAAATTGGCAAACGGCCAGGGAAGGTGGAGGCTTGACGGTCCAATAGTGTGGACCCTGGAGTTAGTGCGAACATTGGAAGCCTTTGAAGATAAGATCATGCATGCTATTGATCACTGGCTTTGTTACACAGTAATTTGTCACTGCCTTCCTGTCAGTCACCCTGCTGTATCAATCACTAAGCTTCATGCCTTCTGAACTAGCCCAGAAACCCATTTTTCTAAAGTTTTATGCATCAGCGCGTCTGTTTGGAAAATATCCGTGATCACTGGCGCTCCATAGTGTATTTAATGCGCTGACAGCTCGGAAGGACATCACTTTTCCGCGCTGGTCGCCAGCGCGCCTTTCCCATGTTCTTCCGCGCTGACATGACTGTTCCAGTTATGTAGACGCGGCGACATCGCGTCAGTTGCCTCATAATCCGCGCTGATCCAGTTTGGGCAAATTTGTTCAAACAACCAGCCTTCCAGATAACTCCAGGCTTGGTTGTTAGCTTTGTGAATGTCGATTCCTTTCTATGGCATGACTGTTCGACCCTTTGCAACCACTTCCCTTGAAGATAAGCTCATCCTTCCACCCTTTTAGGAGACTCCTTCTCCTATATAAACTCCCACCATTACCATGAGCAGCTAGTTTTTGGATAGTTAGACATAGCTTGGATTGTATAGAGCTTATAGTGCTCAGATTGCTGCTACTATAGGTATTTGGTGTGCTAGGTGTGGAAGTGATTGATTGCTTAGGGAAGGTTGTTTTGTGTTGCTTGTGTGAGAGAGAGAGTTGTTGTTGGTCTTGGGAGAATCATCCTCAAAGGTGAATGCTTGAGATACATGCTGACTGGCCCCTCCTGAGAAGGTTACCGATGTCAGAACATTTGGTTGTACTCTTCTCTATTCTGATTAATAATAGATGACTGCTATTATTGTTCCATTCCCATTTGTACTTGCAATGGTTAAATGTGAATTACATCTTTTCTGACCGATGTATGGTTGCTTTTACTAGATTTCACGCTTGTGTTTGTTTCCTCTTCGTGTGTGCAGGTATCCATTCGCAGGGATCGCGGAGGATTGTGACCAGTCAAAGCGAAGGAGCGAAGGCAACATCTCTTCGTCAAACAACAGCACTGGAATCCAAGTATCTATTCGCGGAGATCGCGGAGGATTGTGACCAGCCAAAGCGAAGGAGCGAAGGCAACATCTCTTCGTCAAACAACAGCGCTGGAATCCAAGTAGGTGCTCTTTACCTCTTGTTTAATTGTAATTAGGAACATGCATAGCAGCATTGTTTGATTGTTGCTAGACCCTTGTTGGGCTAGTAGGGATCGTCTCTATCCGTAGAGGGGATTTACCTCTCCAACAATTTGGCGACTCCGCTGGGGACCAGCCTTTTTGTCTCTTGAGTCCACTTTTGTGTTTGACTTTGATTGGTCTTTTTTCCGAGATTTTGGGATTGTTTCTCTGCTTATAAACTTTCTGGGTACATCTGGGAAGTGTCTTGGTTGTTAGAAGGTTTTTTGCTTTTGGTTTGGGAAGTTTTGCTTTGGCCTTGCTTGTTTTTTATCTTCAGCACGTTTTAATTCCAAACAGTCGCGCTGACATCGCGACCCTGTTCTTTGGTTTTCTTTTCATTGCGCCTGTACGTCTAACAGTCGCGCTGACCTCGTTTTCACAGACAGCGCGCTTTATTCGTGTCCTTCCGCGCTGACATCGCGCCCCCGCTTCTTTGTATTTCCCGTCATCGCGTTTGTTTGTTTTATTTCCGCGCTGACCTCGTTTTTCCAAGGAAGCGCGCTTTATTCCTGTTCTTCCGCGCTGACGTCGCAAAGTTGCTAAAGGGCTCCTCCTGTCAGCGCCGAGTTGCTGAAGGCTACCCGCGCTGATCCTGTAAAATTCATTTTTGACCAAATTAGCCCCCTGAACCTTTTGCTTTGACTATCCCTTCTTCTCTCCACCTGCTTTGTGACTTGCTCTTCACTGTCTGAACTCTAAACTGCTTGATTGCGGAGCCTGGCTTCATAGGGTTTCATTTTTGCTCAGTTCTTGAGTTTGCCAATACCTTCCCTTCTTTTGCTTTCGCTGCTTGGTTCGTGTTGCCATCCTTACTTTTGCAATTGCTGGATTGTGTTGAGTCCCTAATTGACTGGTCGTGACCCTCGTCCGTCGAGTGTTTGCTTTCCTCTATTGATTTCGCACTCTAAGCCCTAGGACATCTAGAGGCCGTGTGTGTGTCAAGCCTACCGTAGGATTTCTGTTTGCTTGCTTGACCAGCTGGTTCTAGACTTGTTTTCGCATTTGTCCAGTGATTGTTGGAGTGTTTTGGATTGTGTTTCCGAGTGGTCTCTTTTCGCTTCCTTCTTGCTTGCAATCTTTGCTTGTTTTGCAGAGCTTAGATCACATAGCTCGTGCATTACTTTGTTTCTTTTGATTTCGAAACTTTGGTTGAGTGTTTCGGGAACTCTGTGTGCTCTCATTAAGTAGTTTACTTGGTGTTCTAGTTCCTCCAAATTATTTTGGATGCTTTATGTCACTGAAAGAAAATCAAACTAGTAGCTTTGCTTTTAAAAAGGTTGAAAAAGTTGAAAAGGAAAAGAATGTCTCATTGATTTGCATTTTCAAAAAGAAAAGTTTCCCTTCCTCGCTTTTAGCTGCATTAGGCTGTTTGATTGATTGTGTTCGTTTTGTTTGATTGAAATCTCTTTACCCTTCTATAGCTAGAATTCATCGAGCAAAATGATTCTTTTTGACATGTAGTTTGCATCTAGGTAATTGTGAGAGAACATACGATAGGACCTGAAATCGAAACTTAATCTCAAGATCAACTATAAAATGAACCGAATGAATCTAAAAACGCATTGGAACTAAACGCAAATATCTAGAGGTCTAGGTTAGAGACGTGTTCCGGCGTCTTTAAACATAGTCACTGTTGTTTCACATTAGGTTGGGTGATTCCTCCTTCTGTGACTCGATAGTGGTCTAACACGGACTGCGCTCCCACGTACCGTCGTGTATATAGGGAGACCCCACTAGGCTTTTATCCTTTATCCATAGGAAGCCGAGTCTGCCGCCTTACGATTCGCAATGCAGTGAACACAGCATTCACGAAGATTGACCACCCGTACCCTAAAAAGTATTCTGTGGTTTTGCGAAAAGTCTGGCACACCTTTTACCTAGAGTCTCTAGAGCAGTCACTTTTGATCCTTTTCGGACTCCCTAAATGAAAATGTGCCTGTGAGCGTCTTGTCACTTCGTGCTCATTAAACATTCGAAGGCGACTGGAGTCATCTTTTGTCCTTTTCTCAACTCTTGAAACATGAAAAGGTCAAGTCTAATTCCAATGTCTTAAAGTTTATTCGGCCGCGATAACATCACCTGGTTAGATCTTGTGTGCGTTAGTTTGAGTAGGTTTCGTTTTCGTTTGCTATGGCAACTTTTCCGGGATTCACTAACCCAGGTTCCCCCTCTGATGGGAATCCAGGACAATTCCCTCCTCTTGGGAATGTTGGTGCTCCGTATATGGCGACGTTATCCCTACCAGGGTTAACTGTTGGGTTGCCTGTTTGGTTGTTTTCAACCTCTTTGGTTCCTACCGTATCGGCTGTTAGTCCATCAGTCCCTCCACCTGAACAACATCATGTTGATCCTAAGGTGGATCTCTCCCCTTCGACGCCTACCTCTACGTCGTCCTCTTGTACTTCGCCTGGTGAAAGTCTCGATTCACATAACCAGGTGGCTAAGAAGAAGAAGAAGAAGACCAAGAGGAAGAAGTCTCCTAAGGGAGAGCTTACACACACGATTCCCCCCTCAAATCCAGCTATCCACTCCAGTACACCTGAGGTTGGGTCGCCTTCTGCTCCTCCGCGGAAGGTCAAGTTTCCTTGTCGACTATGCAAGGAAGACCATCTTCTTCGCGATTGTCCTGGCATCCCCAGGATACTAGAAGTATGGTCTCATGATCCGACCCACCCCTCATCGTCCACTGAAGCTCATGGCGATGCTACCTTATCAGTCGGGAATGGTAAGGGAAAAGGGAAGGTTCGAATCCCCTGTAAACTTTGTGAAGGCAATCATCCCCTTCACCTTTGTCCGCTCATGGATAAAGCCTCCAGTGTCTTGGAAAGTCTTACAGCTCACTCACCCCAATTCCCCGTTGGATATCAACGTCTCTCTGCAGCTGCAGATCATTCGCCTCCCGACAATGAGATTGGTTCACATTCTTCTCTTGTCCAGGCCCCTCTTCCCGAACCCGGCTGTGTCCAGCCTGTTCCAGACCAATCGTTGGTCGGAAAGGGTGTTGATTCGAGTTCACCTCCTCTCAAGCACTCTGTTTCGGAAGAGCAAAATTCTCATGTTCTTCTCGTCTCCTCAGATTCTCCTGAGCTTGATAAAGGTTCTCCTGAAACCTCTCCGGAGAATTTAGATTCGGTTCTTTCCGAGCAGGGGGGCAACCATATGGTTCCCCCACCAAGTAGTTCGGTCATTTCCTTTGATTGGAGTCGTTTGACTACCCCTCCCCTTCCATCCCACGTGCCTTTTTGGGTCACCGCCTATGCTTGCAATAAGGCGCTGCCTAGCACTGTGTTAGACGAAGGAGCATCGGTTAGTCTTATGCCCGTTACTACTTGGCGAGCTTTGGGTTCCCCATCGCTTGTACCTGTTGCACCGAATCTCACCGCATTTGACGGAGGAACGAGTCAGCCGTTAGGGATCCTTCCGAAGTTTCCTATCACTTTAGGAGGCAAGACTGTCTATATAGATGTCTCGGTTACCCAAGGTTCTTTAGACTTCAGTCTTCTCCTTGGTCGTGATTATGTGTATGCCATGGGAGCCCTTGTTTCTTCACTTTTTCGTGTGATTTGCTTTCCACACGATGGGAGAATAGTGGTGTTCGATCAATTATCGTTCGTCCGCCCACAAGCCCCTCTGGCGCACTCATCCATCCCACCTGGTTTCCATCCACCAGTTGTATCTGCCTCACCGCAAATCAACTACGTGGCTACCTACCCCGTGCTCGTACCCAGTGATGACACCATCGTACATAGTGTCCTGGGGGCATTAGGTCCTGATTTCCAAGATATCGGCCTTCCCTCCGGAGCCACTTTCTTGGGGGCCTCCACTTCCCGTTCATTATGATGAAGTCTGGATGGAGCATAGTTCTTTTCCGGTGTCAAGCTCCTTAAAAAATGAAACTGGGTCTGGTCGGAGCATAGTTCGCTTTCCTGTGTCAAGCTCCTTAAAAAATGCAACTAGGTGTTCGGAGCATCGTTCCTGATCTTGTGTCAAGCTCGTTAAAAAATGAAACAAGGGTTATGAGGATAGTTCTTTTACTATGTCAACCTCGTTAAAAAATGAAACACCTCCCTTTCCAAATCGAGTCTTTTGATTAAGATCTCGTAAAATACAAATAAAGTCTTTCATCGATCTCGAGAGTGAACCTTCATTCCATCCACTTTGTTGAATGCAATGAAGCTTGGGGGGCATGTACCTCGATTTGCGTCATTATGCTGGGGGCATGCAAACTTATAACAAGCATAGTTTTTCGTTTCAAGCTTGTGTAAACATGAAACCGAATCCAAGCAGAGTTCTCCATGGTTCAAGCTTGTGTAAAAATGAACCCATACCCGATTTACATCTCGTGATTGCCATTTTTATCCGCTGAATCCTGCTAGATGAGCCTTGGTTGTTTCATTCCATTGCTACCATCTCTTTGGCCGATCATATGCTCTCACTTGGTTGTTTTTCCTTTCCTGAGGAACCGCAGCGATGAGTGGTTTTGTTAGCCAGCCTCTTGACCATTACATGTTTTGAGCAGTTCCACCATTGCCGGAACCAGTTGCTACCCTTTATACCACTCGTTCCTCTAGGACGAGTCACCTTTAAGCTCTTTTCTGACTCGTAAAATATGAAAAGATTGCCGAGTATTTTTCCCTTTTTGACTCGTTAAAGAGAATAAAAATGGAGGTCTGCTTTCAGCTCTTTTGCGACTGTTTAAAGATGAAAAGGCCGAGTCCCCTCTTGAATCGTTAAAAGTAAAAAGAGGCAGTCGTCTTTAAACCCTTTTCCGACCGTGTAAAAACGAAAAGATTGTCGGACCCTTGTCGTTTCCGGTTCGTTAATGGTTACGAAACGACGTGATACCGATTACTTTTTTACTTTTTCGGGTCGAAGTCACTACTCATGAAAAGTACTCCTCGATCGTAATGATCGGGCAGTTCTTTTGAGCATTGTTTTATACTTTTTCGAGCTCGAGAGACACAACTGTACGAAAAAGGACCCCCCTGGAGTCTCCTTTTCTGCTGTCTTTTCAGACTCTCTAAACAAGAAAAGACGCCGAGTTTTTCCTTTGTCAGGCTCGTTAAACACTTGATGGCATCGGATATTGTCGAAATGACACTCTTCAAGCATATGCTATCCCCGTCAAGCTTGTCATCCAAAAATAACTGGGGTACCTGCCAGAAATGGTGGGGAAAATGGAACAGTAATCATAGTCGTGTCGGCAGTATGTCGCTCTTGAACATGGCACTCTTCTGCTTCGTGTCTGGGTGCGATCATCTCATCTTGTTTTTCACTGGCCTCCGTGGGTTTGGGTTATCCTATTCGACCTCTCATCTGCCCATTGCCACCCTCACTATACCCTTTGCTCATTTGATGTCAAATACTGCCAAACCCGCTACAGTGCCGCCGATATGTTCAAGAGAAGTTGACCTCTGCAATAATACAACCTCATCTGCCATCTCACACAAATCATTTTTCCTCTGTCTCGCGTCGATGATGTGGGAAACATTATGGCCCACCTTCGACCAAAGTCCCTTCCTGTCGACTTCAGCTCATTATCCGGGAAGGTGACTTAGAGACTCCCTTCAGGTGCCTTAGAACCTGCATGCCTCAATGGTAGGTTCTTCGTGTTCGACGCGAGGTTTACATCATTGGCCTCCGATCGAATGATTCCGTGGGTGTTTGACACCAGCTCATTGATTCACATGCCGCGGATTGTACCTATAGTACCTTGAGGACCATTGTCATTATTGGTGGTACCTCTCGCGTCTGTTAACAGTTTTCATCATTGACTGGTAATCAGGCGATGTTCATGCATGTTCGACTTCAACCCATATGTTCACATGCTTGAACTTGTACTTTGTTCGGATCGGGACGGAGCGCAAGACCCTGGATCCCTATCTTTGAGGGCCAGGTTGCGGTTTTGTGGATGATCATTACATGACTCATTGATGGATGGCTGCGCCCATACCTGAGTCTTCATGGATGGCTGCGACCATACCTTATCATTATTATGGTCTTTTTAGCTGGGTGGCTGCGTCCATTCCACAGACCTTTTTCGCATGTCTTCATGGATGGCTGCGCCCATGCCTAGACTGCATGCACTTGATTATCAGAGATATTTCGGTCCTTCCTGGTGGTGTTCCAGTTCGGCGTGTGTTGTAAAGCATTTCACCCCTCCCACTCTCTCGGTCTTCATGCTTTAGGGGGCATCTGTTACACAGTAATTTGTCACTGCCTTCCTGTCAGTCACCCTGCTGTATCAATCACTAAGCTTCATGCCTTCTGAACTAGCCCAGAAACCCATTTTTCTAAAGTTTTATGCATCAGCGCGTCCGTTTGGAAAATATCCGCGATCACTGGCACTCCATAGTGTATTTAATGCGCTGACAGCTCGGAAGGACATCACTTTTCCGCGCTGGTCGCCAGCGCGCCTTTCCCATGTTCTTCCGCGCTGACATGACTGTTCCAGTTATGTAGACGCGGTGACATCGTGTCAGTTGCCTCATAATCCGCGCTGATCCAGTTTGGGCGAATTTGTTCAAACAACCAGCCTTCCAGATAACTCCAGGCTTGGTTGTTAGCTTTGTGAATGTCGATTCCTTTCTATGGCATGACTGTTCGACCCTTTGCAACCACTTCCCTTGAAGATAAGCTCATCCTTCCACCCTTTTAGGAGACTCCTTCTCCTATATAAACTCCCACCATTACCATGAGCAGCTAGTTTTTGGATAGTTAGACATAGCTTGGATTGTATAGAGCTTATAGTGCTCAGATTGCTGCTACTATAGGTATTTGGTGTGCTAGGTGTGGAAGTGATTGATTGCTTAGGGAAGGTTGTTTTGTGTTGCTTGTGTGAGAGAGAGAGTTGTTGTTGGTCTTGGGAGAATCATCCTCAAAGGTGAATGCTTGAGATACATGCTGACTGGCCCCTCCTGAGAAGGTTACCGACGTCAGAACATTTGGTTGTACTCTTCTCTATTCTGATTAATAATAGATGACTGCTATTATTGTTCCATTCCCATTTACCTCTCCAACAGGCTTGATTGTGTCATCAGAGGATTTGTGACAGAATTCACGGTCGATACCTCAGTCAGCTACAACGAAGCAGAATGACGCTTCTTCAAGGGACCGCGAGGTAAGTATTTGAGATATTTGAATACTTGGATTAAAATGCTCTTGTGTGAAAAGCGGGTTATGCAATTACCTTGATGTTTGGGGCTACGCAAAATGGAAATTTATTCAGGGATAGAGGGAGGACAGGCCCTGAATATAGCCCGCTGATTGAGCCTCCTCTGAGTGATGACGAAGGAGCAACACAGGCTTCACCACAGAGCGCTATCCAGTTAATGAGGCAAGGGTTCTCGTGAATACCCCATCCGCCCACACCACCTCCATCTTCACCTCCAAAGCATACGCCTTCACCCACATTGCCACCACCTCCTCCACCGTTCAATATGGTGAATACAATGAAGTTGCCCGTTTTCAAGGGCTTGGGAAATGAGGACCCGGACTAGTTTTGGTTCATTCCGAAGGCCATGTGGACATACTAGAATATTATAGATGATCAAATGAAGAAAACAACATTGGTTACTTCTTTACAGGATTGTGCGCTCACGTGGTACATTAATTGCTACACCAATAACCCAATGGCTGCATTCGCAGACATTCAGACTGCCTTGAATAAGGAACTCAGTAGGCCCAAGTCTGAAGCGCAATTAGTCGTTGGATTCAAGGAAATCATGATGAGGCCTGGCGAAACACCCTGGGAGCTGGATCAGAGATTGAAATGCCAGATCCACAAAGCTAACATGAATCTTATGGATGGGCAGCATCGTGAATGGTTTGTAGCAGTGCTATTGCCTCACCTAAGGGTTGCTTTATCACAACAAAATATTGGGACCCAGGCGGAAGCCTTGGAGATTGCGATGAGATTGCATGAGACACCGATTCAAGATGCTGCTTTGGGAGTTTAGCAGATTCACGCAGAGTTGTATAATCTTTGCCTAGAATTCCAAAGTCTAAAGAAGGATAGAGTGGCTCGGCCAGAGGTGCACGAAGAAGTTTGGTGTCTGAAATGTAAGAGTCAAGGGCATGATAAAGATCATTGCCCTGTCTTCACAAATTATGTGGCAGGGGGAGGGCTGATGCCTTTGAGGCCGGAAGCTTAAGCCGGGCCAAGTATAGGGCTCATGCTGTGGTGCACTATCTATCAGGTAGCTGGAAAACATGTAACAGACAATTGTCACTTGCTGCATAAATTTGTACAAACACCGCAACAAATCTTTTGCAACTTCTGCAAATCAGTGGGACACGATGAACGTAATTATCGTAGCTATGAGTTGATGATGGAAAGAACACCTACATATTGAATGTAGACAAAAACTTAGCCTCTGGATCAAGGCGTTGGGGGAGCGTACAGAGGATATCAGGGGCGGAGATGAGGCTGAGGTGGAGGAGGACCTGCGAGAGGTCAGGGGAAAGTTATTTGCTATAATTGTGGAGTGTCATGACACTACGCACAAGAGTGTATGAAACCAACGTGCCTGTCGTGCCGATACTGTACTCAGTTTGACCATGAAACAGAAGACTGCCCTGTATTGATAGCTAAAATGCAGGAGAAAAGGGTGTAGCCTTAAAAACCTACGCAAAACCTGTAGATGATGAGGGTTGAACCCCGCGAAGAAGATTCTAATGTGAATATCATGCTGCAGAGTGGAATGATGACTGGAGAGGATAAAGCAAAGTAGCCTTAAGAAGGTGAGTGGGTCCGCAAGGCTCCAGAAAAAGAGGTTGGGTTTGATTTGTAGCGCGCGAAAGAAATGTTCATGGGAGCGAAGAAAAGCTTCACTGAGGCCTCTACCTCAGGAAGTCAGGAGCAGTCATCTGAAGAAATGGACCCCTCCATGCTTGCGACCTTTTTGAAGACTTGTATGAAGTTGCTACGTGATAGCAAGGTCATGAACGGGTTACAGGAGTTGATAAATAAATGCGCCGGTAAAGAAAATGCTCATGAAGGACCGCGTGTAGTCAGAAAAATTGGTAAGCATAAGGCAAGAATAGGGCATGAGATGAGGCTCACTATGCAAATAGGGGAGTATGAACTAGATCAAATTATTCCGGATCTTGGGTTGGATGTGAATGTTTTTCCTAAACAAACGTGGGAGAGAATGGGGAGACCTGCGCTGCAGTGGTCTCCGATTCAATTAAGGATGGAAAATCAGCAGAAGATTATCCCCATGGGAAGATTACAGGGAGTGACAGTAGATATTGAAGGCATGAGCACGTTGGCTGATTTCGAAGTGATAGAGATTGTTGATGATAGCAATCCCTACCCTACACTCCTTGGGATCGATTGGGCTATTGACATGAATGGGGTGATCAATTTGAAGAAGCGGACAATGTCATTTGAGAGGAAATCGCTTCATGTAGTAGTACCTTTGGACCCTGCAGAAGGACCATGTTATACTGAACTGGTCCGCAATTATGAAAGTGGCAATGATTTGGACCAGATCTACAAAATAACAGCGCGAGACCAAGATAGGGTGAACCTGACAGCAGATGGACGCATTTCATTGGACCGCGAAAGTTCCAGTACATCAGATTCAGATGAGGAGTTGGAACACTAGTAGAATAGGTTGCATGAAAACAATTGCCTTTGAATCCCCAGGTATTGTTGTAGCCATTTGAGAAATGGGCAATTGATTTTGTAGGACCAATTCAGTGTCCAAGAAAGAAAATGGGTGCGCAGAATATCATCACCGCAACAGAGTATTTGACCCGATGGGTGGAGGCACAACCTGTGAAGGACTGTATAGGGGCAACAATAACGAAATTTCTATTTGAGTATGTGTTGACCAGGTTTGGTTTCTTGAAGATTTTAATGAGCGATCGTGGTACGCACTTCCTCAATGAAACAATCAGCACGCTGACAGAGGAATTCCAATTTTATCACCAGAAGAGTATGCCATATCATCCTCAGGCAAATGGGACAATTGAGGTGTTTAATAAGATATTGGAGAATGCACTAACAAAGGTTTGCAATGCGCAAAGGAATGATTGGGACGTGTGCATACCATCTGTGTTATGGGCTTATAGAACTACTTGTAAGAAGCTTACTGGTCAGACACCATTTAGGTTGGTCTATGGCATAGAGGCTATGATGCCTATGGAGTATATCATGCCTAGTCTATGCATAGTGGCATTCATAGGGATGGCAGGCCGCGGAGCCTTAGAAGAATGACTCACGCAGCTGACAGAGCTCGAGGAAGATAGATTTTTGGCTGGATTCCATCAACAGGTTCAGAAGGAATGTGAAAAGGCATGGCACGATCGACACATCAAACTATGCACCTTCAAGGTAAATGATTTAGTTTTATTATATGACAGTAAGTTTGATAAGTTTCCAGGAAAATTTTAGATGCATTGGCTGGGGCCATATGTGATCAAAGAGATTACTGATGGTGGAGCAATTCAGCTTATGAAATTGAATGGAGATCCATTATGGGGAAGGTAAATGGAAGCCAATTGAAGCCATACACTGGTGATCCGGCTCGATGACTACATGATGGTAGCATAGTCTTAGCACTCCATGTAGCTGCAAGGAGGCGTGGGACTATAAACTACACTGCCTGATTTGTAGAGCTGTGTGACAAGGGGTTTGCGCAAAACAGGTGGGTGTCACTCAGAAGAAGCGTGAAGGGTGCTGCGCTATTGAAGGAGAGACCGCATAGTGTAACCAGAAAGTGATCATTATCGTTATTGTTTATGATTTGACTGCCAGAAGACGGTTAAGAGGAGCGGGCGGCCAGCATTTAAGGCATTTAAAGTTGAAATTAAGAGTGAAATATTTGGAAATCTTCCGCCAATCTCGCATTTATGGACAGATTTTGGGGAGAATAGTCGAATTTGGATTCGAATTTTCCTATAAAATACGCGTGGCCATCCAGCGAGAAACACTTTGCATTTTGAGAATTTCTGAGTCGTGATGTCTATTGTGCATGAACCATGAGTTCTTTAAGGATTTTCTTACAAGGCCGGTGTTTGATTAGTATCTCGAGTCAGACAGAAAGCTTATCCGTGACATCATGTTAGGACCAGGTCCCACAGAAACCGCTAGTACTGGGGGAGCTATCACCTCTAAGGGAGCTTCTCCAGAAGTGATGAGTATCGAGGTTCCAGAAACAGTGCCTATGGCGCTGAGGTCGCCTAGGCCGAAGCCTATGCTGGCGAGAGAGGTCCCCAAGCTGAAGAAGGATAAGCAAAAGAAGTCAATGCCAGTGCACGAGTCATTGAGGAAACATGCAACTACCTAGGCCCAAAGGAAAGAAAAGCCAAGCACAAAGGAGAAGGGGAAGGTGGTTGATATGGAAGCAGAGGATGGTGCAGAGGATATTGAAATTGAGGGGGTGGACCCTATTTCTAAGCTACCAGAGTATATCCCTCCGCACAAGGGAAAGGTGAAGGTCCCGAAGGACCTAGATGCTAGAAAATTTTCCCTCAATACACCCTTGTTTGTTGGAAATAATACTGAGAGGGGGGGTGAATCAGTATTTATAGTTCAATAATTTTTCATTTCCCAAACAGATTTATATACACTACTTCTGTGAAGTGAACTTGCGTGTACACGCTACTGTGATTAGAGAAACCAGCGTATACCCAGAGAACTTATGATTTAGTCAATTTATCATGTGTTGAACTTTAATCAGTGCATCAGTAACTTGTTAAACAGTGCAGTAAAAACATAATAAACCATCACACATAAGCAACACACATGAACACCAAGATTTAAGGTGGAAACCCAATGTGGGAGAAAAACCACCTATTGTTGTCGTCTCTGTCTTCTTTTAATATTAAGAAAATCTATTTACAATCTTGTACTGGTGTAGACTCATACCAGTACATAGGCACCCACCTACAGAAGGCTACAACCTTCTCTCATTTTCCAGCTTCTATTGGAAGGGAGCTACAACCCCCTAGCTCTTGTACTAGCCAATGTGTTTACTAGTACGTAGGCACCGACCTACAGAAGGCTACGACCTTCTTTCTTTCTCAAGGACCACGTTTCATAAATTTTCAGACTAGATGCTCCTGGTACACAACGATACAAATGAAGGCCTCGTTTCATCAAATTTTCATACTGGACCCATCAGAACTTCCAAACTGCATCAACCAATAATTAGTTAATCTAAACAATCAGATCACTATCACTAGAACACTTGCTGAACCCAGAAACCTGCATCATCATTCAGAACCAGTTGTAACCTCAAAAAATCATGCATCAGAATGTATATGCTACTTTACTAAATCCAACCTTCGTGTATACTCTATTTCCTTTAACGAAACCTGCGTATACCTTCAAAATTACTGAAACATAAAACTTCTAAATCAAGTTTGTATCAACCAGCAATATATTGAACATCTACTATCAATTTACAGAGATTTACATAGGAAGTAGTAGAGATAACCCTTCTCACTTAGACAATCAATCAATCAGACACCAAACTCCTTATGCATTCAATTTTACATTCAGATCTAAGAAGACTTCATTGACAGACAACAGTAAAACAACAAAACTAATCAGATAGATTAGTCATTTATGAAGAATAGGATTTTCTTTTGTATACGCTACTTGGAAGAGTCGAACCTGCGTGTATACGCACTTTTACTGAGGCAAACCAACGTATAGATCTGCAAATATTAACTCACAACTTCACTGCTATTTCAGACTTTAGACAAACCCAGATCATGACATTTAAAGAATAAAACAGGTGTATGCAATTGGATCTAGCCCAACCAATATTAGATCATTCAATGATAAGTCATTCCAGGTCTCATGATCCTTATCCAACATTGAATTCAAGGTGCACAAAAATATTTCAGATCAAATCACAAACATAGACCCTACGACATAAAATATACTTCAGATAGAAGTATTCCTGGGAAACCATTTTCACTTGCACACCTTGGCCTTTTGATATTCTCCTCCTTGTATAGTTTTTGGCCTTTCTCAATACCTCGAACCAAAACCACTTAGGACCCATGGTATTCATGGACGGGATCAAATAGTCGTTACTCTACTCAATATTGTGGGCTAAATACCGTGTTATTAACCCCTGGTATTCTTTACTCTTGAATTTCCTTGATTTTTCAACATGTATGCGCTTTTCCTCTTCTGAAAGTGTGTGTATCCATATACACTTCTTTTTTTCTATGAACTAGCATGTACACACTGTTTTGACTAAGGGGACTTGCGTATAAATCTTAAACTACTTTACACCATCCTTTTCTTTCAACTTCTTCATTATGATTAGTAGATCTTATTTCCATCTTCCTGTTCTTCTGTTACAATGTGAGTTGCCTTTTATCAAAACTGAACTGACCTGTGATTGAGTTTCCATCAAAGACAACACTTGTATCATAATTCCAACATTTTTGCTGGAGAATATCACCTTTGAAGGTCTGCGCTTGGCGCAGGTCCTGCACTTGAAGCTCAAAGAATGGGATTTGGTAGACCACAACCTATTCCCCCACCTTGCTACCAACACCTTCATGTAGAGGGTTTTCTACAAGGAGTCTGGTTTCACCGCGTTGGAGTCGATGGAATGGATTCGCGAAGTTAACAAATCAGGGTTGTTGAACTTGTGATGGGTGCCGCACTATCATTGGTCAAATATCAACCTAATTATCATTAAGCAGCTGTTGTGCTTGGTGCATGACGGGCGCTTGTGGTTAGATGAGCTGATCCCTATCACAGATATGTTGACCCATCAGATCACTTTATTACCGCACTTTGTACTGAATCCGGCAAAGGCGTATGGTAGAAAAACGAGTGAGCGCAACCTCGCTAAGAAGATGCAGGACAAGTTTAAACTTGTCAAAAATCCGCACGGGTATTCGATTACGAACATTAATGACCCTGCGGTCAAGATTTCCATGCAGATTCTAGTTGGAAAAGTTATGTGAAAGTGTCGCGCGGATGAGGTGCCGACACCAATGGTTTCATTGGCAGCCCAGTGTGCAGAGGGCGTACAATTCAACTAGGCATGCTACCTGTGTAGCGAGTTCCTCGCGAACTGCAGAGAGGCACAGAACAATAGTAAGACCTTTCACTATTCGTGGATGTTGCTCTCAATTGTGCTGGTCATGTGGGATCTGGCAGAGGATAGCTAGTTTCCTCTTGTGGAGAATGATTTACCCAAAGCGACGAAGTTTGCATCTCTCTGGGCCACCAAAGATGTTGCGCAGGTCACAAAGAGCAAATTGTTTTGGGTACTAATGGAGATAAGCATTCTCATGGCCATTAACCAAAAGCCGCGGTTGTCACCAACTGTGTTTGAACAACTCTCGGGGTACGCGGAGTTCAAGGAGGACTTCCACCATGTTTACATCCGGGCATGCAAGGACCCTGAGTAGAAATGGTTTAACTTACCCTATCTGGCTACGGTTGACACTATTGGTAGAGGTCATCAAGCATTGGCCAGAAGACCGACATTCTGCATCCGATGTGGTCGTCGAGACTAGCAAGTCCACAGAGAAACATAAAAAGGAATCGACCAAACAAAATGTTCAACTATTGGTTGAAAAGAGGAAGAAAGAGGTCGAGGAGAAGGCCCAGGTAGATGCGGAGCGTGCTGTGAAGGAACAAGTAGAGAAGGAGGAGTGCGGCTCCAAAAGAAGTCAAAAATCTCCTTCACCCTAAACAGAGGAAGAAGAGCAGTCAGAGGAGGGCGACAGAGATCAACAGGAGAGCACTCCCTTCCGAGTAAAGTGGTATAGAGAATAGGAAAAGGAAGGACCGCGCATGAAGACAAAATCCACTAAGTCGTCGCTAGATCCAATTACCTTGACGGAGGGCGACTTGGATGATATTGGAGATAAGGTGCAGGATACAATAGCAAAACTGCTACATCAATTTAAGCAGCAACAAAAGCAAGCACTAGTTTCCATTTAGACAGGTCTGCGTGAGATGTAGATCCAAACAACTAGACTCTAGGCAGGTGCAGGACAGAGCAGCGCTGCAACAACCAATTTGTCACCAGGGACCACTCAGGCAGTGGAGATGGTTCAGTCAATGGATCTCTGGGCAGTCGTGCTTCTTGATAGAGCTTTGAGCGTGGAGGCAGCTGCTGATAAGGCCATTCTCAACACTTTGAAGAATGTGGGCCTCAACTTAACCATGCTCCCCAGTGAGTTCCTTCACACACTGCAAGTAGATGTGATCGTAGAGATTCAGGCCTGGGAGCAGTGCACGCTGAGCATGAGAAATGAGTACAAGGTCAACAATGAACAAATTTTTGTGGAAAAAAACAACACTTGAAGCATGGAAGAAATTTCAGGTGCAAAATGAACAAATTGCAACCGTGGTGGCCGAGGCATGTAGAACAGTTCCTGAACTACATATCCCAGAGGAAGCGCATGTGGAAGCGAAGATCAGGAAGATGGCTATAGGTGTGCGCGATGCGAAGACAAAAGTGGCCAAGGTTCAGTTTGAACTGAACCTGAAGATTACAAAGTTAGAGTTGAAGTCACAACCTTCAACTACGCCAGAGGCCAGAGCACAATGTGAAGTAGCTGTAAAGGATGGCATTGCAATAGTGGATGTCGTGTTGGTGGATTGCATCGTGCTTTTCGAGCAATCCATGGAGGTAGTCATGGCACTGCAGGAAGATCCTAACATGCAAAGGTTAAACACAGAATCTCGTGAATTACAGCAGTGGTATGATGAAGCAAGAGCGATGGCATACAACATCGCTATAGCACAATGATCGGCCAAGTTGCATGAGGCAAAACAGGTGGAGGGAGCGCAAAGGAAAGAGGCAGTCCTCAAGGCCAAATTAGGGCCTTGGATGGATAAGGCCTATATTATCTCTACCACCATTGAGGAGAAGTTGGCAAGCCTATAGAGAATGCAACAGAAGATCAAAGAAGACAGTGCATGACCAACAACATAGCAGCTAGTGGAGCAGATCAAATAGGTAGCCACGCAGAGCGTGACTGAGGTAGTAGTAGCACAATTAGAGTTGGGAGGTCTCTGCAGTAAGATCTCCGCACCAACAAAGTGACTCGAGGGCGAGTCACAATAACTGTGTTTGGGGCCTGTTGGGACAGGGTCTCCTAAGGTCAATTTTGGGGCAAGAGCCCAAGTTTTGGGGAAAAAATCCCAAGTTTTGTTGTAAAGAATGTAAAGTCTCTGCAAGATGTGGTTGTAAAGCGCATTAATAGTAAAGTGTCATAAAGGGTTTTACCCTTCTTTTATGTAAGTTGTCTTGGCTTGTATAAATCTACGCATGGTCCGTGGACCATGGGATTGTATAAGTAGGAGAGCCTTAGAGAGTCTAAGACAAGTAGATATCAATGTAGACAAGTGTAATGGGTCAATAGTAGAAAGAGCAAAGAAGTCTTAGTATAGAAGACAGGCTCTGCAATTGTGTGCGCAGAGGCCTAGAGTATAGTCCGCAGTTGAGTGCGCGGACCCCTGCGCACTCAAGTCTTGAGTCTATATGAAGAACTGAAGTATTAATAAAAAAGATTATTCCAGAAATTCCTGTGTTTATCTATTTCCTTCTGTTATGAATGAATGCGCTATTATGTTATGATGAATAGTGGGTTTATGAATTAATACTGTATTGATGCGCGATTTTTCATGATTTATCTTGTTATATGAATGCAAGTAATAATAACTATTTACGCGGGGAATATCTTGTTGAATGTTAAATTTATCGAACACTTAAGCTGATATGGGTAAAAATGGGATTAAGGGTAAGCATAGAGGTGCGTAAGTGGTTGAATCACCTATTTAAAGTCTGCGAAGGACAATCGTGAACGTTCGTGAAGGTATACAATCCGATTAAGGGAAGTTATATCGATAAGCCCTAAAGTCTTATCGATCTATACGAAGACAGGTTTAGGGCCTAAAATGACATTACACTAATCTCTGGGTGTGGAAACTTGGTTCCAGCATCCCCCCATACTGCTTCAGGTGAGACTTCAATCCATGCTCCGTGGGTTGATGCCGAAAGGGCCAGTAGTGTAGGGAATTTTTTGGCAAAACTTAACTCTAAACCTGGGTTAGGACCCACTAAGCCAACAACCCCATTTAGCTCAATAATATTTCTTGAAGGCTTTTCTCTTGTAATTTGCTTATAAAAGGAAGTAATATGGAAACCTAAATGAAAACCTTAAAACTAGTGACGACTTTACCTTCAAACAAAATATAGTTGTGGGCCTACCATATACCCTAAAGGGTCAAATATGAGATAGCCCTAAGGGGCTTCAACTCCTTTTTCCAAAACCAAATTGAATATAACCTTCCATTTTTTTTTTATTGAAAATATTTTATAGACCTCAACGGTCTTACGTATCATTCTAGATTTGATGAGAGAAGATGCAAGACAGAAAAATATGTTCAATTGACTAATCATTATTCTAACATAAAAGGAAAATTCATATGGTGGATTTATCTCTTTTCTTCATCATCTTTCATGTGAGAACCTTATTATTTAGTGCTAGCCACATTAGCAACATAGATTTATGTAGTGCCTTCACTTTCCACAGCGTTTCCACCACCACACCTCTTCCCAAATCCTAGTCCAATTAAAGTTTCATACCCAAATTTAGTAGTGTAAACACCTACCATCACACTTCCCCCTTAAGTTCATCTCCAACTTAGGCGAGTTTGATCCCTTTAATGAGTAAATATGTAGTTGAGCTATAATATCACACATTAATCTCTTAAATTCCCAACCATCCCCATAGTACAAAGTGTAGTAACCCTTGGTTTGTTCATAGTGTTCAAAATAGTTTTCTAGTCAAATGAAGGTGATAAATTAATTCTTTAGAAAGGAAAAATATTTTTTCATAGCCCATGATGGAATCCACACCACTCTAACTTAGGTGCTCATGCCTACCTTCCAAGCCAAAAAATTTCCAATCACATGGAGAACCAAAACTAACACCTTCCATTAGTTTGAGACATTGTGAAAGTTTTTTCTTTTTTACCTTATCCAATCCAAGGTAGTAACTATGAAGTTGTACTTTCAAATCATGATTCTTCTTCATAAGTTATCCTTCGTAAGAATAGTCCAAAGATATTTTATTGTCAACAATTCACAAATATATTAGTGTCCCTCAAACTCCATCCACCCAATCACTTGGGAACTGCCAACCTCCTCTAGTTGACCTAGTGTGTTCCCTTGTAATTGTTGGCATTATGGCTAATATATTGGCCTTGATGTCAACTTGGGTTGTGATCTTATCACACTCTTGATGGTTTAGAGGAATTGCAGGAGGATGTAGAGGTATCTAGAAAGCTAAAGTCTTATGATGATGTATTGATGCTTGCTTAAGAGGTTGGACAGTGCCTAAACATGTTTGGTGAAGTGCTGAAGCAATTTGATTGTGTTCTAGGAAGAGGATCCTGGTAGCATGATTGTATGAGTAAACCCAACACGTTATAATGCACCTTATAGATCATGTGACCCACATTATAATGTAGTTCCTAAGAACAAAAGGTGTGACAATGCCTGTAGGTGAAGAATTTTAAAAACCATATGCAAAAACCATCAAATTGCGCAAGGTGATTGAACCAATGCATGAGTTTTCTATTTGAACCAATAGATGTGTGTTAGTGCTTAGTTTGATGTGTAGAGAATATGAAGGGTATATGCATAGATACAAGTCTTTTATTGAATAATAACACTTGTAATTTAATTTCTGAGTTTGTATTTAGAAGGCGCATTAAGCTATGGCCCTGAATGTGTATGGCTTATAAGACAACATGTGCTTGGATTACACAATGATTTCACTAAGTTGGTACAAGGTTTTCAGACAAAGTATTGACAAAGGACTATGCACAAAAATCATTTGGTTACAAAGATCTACACATCTAAATGATCCCACTTAGTTATCCATGAGCAGATCGACAACACCAAAGAAGTTTGCAGATAGTGATTAATATATCATGACCTTGTTTTAGTTGTTGTTGCATTTTGAAGAAGCCCGTTGTGGTAGAGGGGTCAAATGCACAATGCAGAAAGGTAGAGGGTATTGTTCCCATTAAGTGCAAAGGTTTATATGATATAATAAATATTGTTGTGCATAAGAATAATGGCATAGGTTCTTCTATGAAATTTTTTGCTTATGAATTAATGTTATTTCTTGTCTTTTCAGAGGTTGTATGCACAATTTATGACATATATTTAGATTTTTTATGCATGGTTTATGCTATAGCGCAAGGATTGCCTCCATGGTGATCTGAGACTAATGCTTCACTAAGGGAATATACTTATTTGATAGAGGATTGTGTATACAGAGATCTATGAAAAAGTTTTGGCAGTGTTTTTATGCATAGTGTTGTCTTGTATATATCATTGGGCGCAAAGATAATTGCTTTGAGTGAAGGTTCTGTATGACATAATTTTTCATTTAGAGATTTGTTGCCTTATATCGATAGAGTTTTTCGGTTAGTTTCATGTATGTAATTTTGGTGCTTAACCATTTATAAGTTTCCATACTGAGTATAATCATGCTTACTTGGTTTTCATGTACGTTAGAGTGCGTGAAAGAGATGTTGCAAGGTTTGCATGCTAAGGTGCTTATTAAAAGGGAATTTTTATATGGTTACATGTCTTGTTGAGATGTATTGAGTTATTATGTTTGATTTGGTGTGACTGAGATTGATATCAGTGCACTGATGATTGCATTGAGTTAATGGAAAAGTTATGAGAGATTTGTGATATGCTAATGTATATGCATAATAGTTGTATGGAGATAGTATTTTTTACCGAGTTGGTTTTGTATTGTTGGGAGTTGTTTTGTTACTGATTGTGAGGGGATTTCTTAATGAGTATGTTTTTTTATTATTTTGGAAAATAGATCACATTATTTTAACAGGTGAAAATACATAGAGTACAAGCAAGAGGACTTGGGAAGCCATCACCCATAGGGTGGCTTACAAATGTGCAGGAGAGAGGTTATATGCCCCTGGAAGGGGAAATCAGAGTAACCATTCAAAAATTCACAGTTTGAAACCATTACAATGCCTGAGAGGTTGTTGTAGTGGCTACAACCACCCTCCAACATTTTTCCTTAGCTTCATTTTGGAGCCTCCCTACCAACCATCCTTAGCACCATGTCTTGCATTGTCAAGTACATTAGCTTCAACTGAGTTTCAATGGCTTTCCAGCCTATGCATGTCAGCTTGCTTTTCTCTCACCATAGGCTACCATTCCGGGCTCGGGTTATTTCCTGGCTGCGATGCTCCCCTTGAAAATTGCACAATTCTAGAGGGGAACAAACTTTCCCTCTAGAAATTGTGCAATCTTGCTGGGTTTCCTGCTGGGCTCCAGAATTGCACAATCCAACTAGGTAGCCCTCTCTCAGGAAATTGCGCAATCTAGCTAGGCATCTCTCCCTCAGGAAATTGCGTAATCTAGCCTGACACTAGGCTTCAACCTAGGAATTGCATAATTCTGGGAGGCCGTGACCTGCTGACCCCAGAAATTGTGCAATGCCTAAGGGACAACCAGCCTTGCTCAGCCCAGAAACTGTGCAAATTCCATTCCCAGGATTGCAGACTGCTGCATGTGCTTTGTGGTTGACTGGTTTCCTCCGGGACTGTGCAATATTGATTTGCATGCATGGGTTGTTTTTCGCGAAATAGAAAAAAGAAAAAGCATCCCTAGATTTTAGGGATCTATTTTTAGCAACTGGAGGTTACATGCAAAGATCGTTTTAGAAACTTCCCTCCAAGTGTCACTTTTTCCTATATTTGTGGCATATGCGTCATAAGCCTCAAACTTGTTTATTTGATGTTGTAGAGCTCATTCCTCACATCGATCTTGGAGCTCTAACATCCCACATCACATCTAGGAGTCATTGGCACATTCAGCTCAGCATTTTCTATGTAAGTCCTCTTTACATGTCTTTTGCTGCTTTTCTGTTGATTTTTGTATTTCGGCTTGTGTGAGTGTTGTTTTCTTGGTTTCAATGAACACTTGCTGTCATTTTAATGTATGTTAGCTTGTAGAAGCATCGTTTTAGTTTTTCTTTGCATCTCACTGCTTTCGCATGCATGACACTGTTTCTGCACTGACAGTCGCCGTTGTGGTGACTCGTTTCACACACATGTATGTTTTCCCATTTTCTGAATCTTGCACACACTTTTTGCATGCATGATCATTCACTCTTTCTTACACTTAGTCTCTCCATGCATTTAAACATTTTCATGTTTTCAGTCGCTCATCGACGGGTTTGGGTTGCCTTGGCTCAGACCTTGCCTTGCCCGAACAGAAATGTGCATTTCTGAGAGTGAAGGCTTTACCTTCCTCCCAGAAAATGTGCAAATCTAGCCAGCACTAACCCCAAGCTTGTGCTGTGCAATTCTAGGAGGCAGTGCCTAGATGGCCCTAGAAACTGCGTGATGCAGTTTGCTGGGTTTGCATGCCCTTGCTGACTGAAACTTCACATTGCACAGTTTCATTCCTCAATAGACCAGGATGGATTGTACAATGCGCAATTTCAGTCCTCAGCAGGCCAGGCTGGACTGTACATTATGTAGTTCTAGTAGTCAGCTAGCCTCCTGAAAACCTGGACTGTGCCTTGCGTAGTTTTGACATTCAGTCTACCAACCTCCCGGTGAAAATTACGCAATCTTCCCAGTCAGTCACCCGGGTATGTTACATGACAATCCTCAATTTTTTTTTTGTTTCTAATTGACAGATTGCTTGCTATGCATGTTTTTATCTCTCTAGGTATCGCAGGTGTTTGTTAGTATCTCAATAGTTCAAGTTCAATGGCCTCCAAGAGTAGGGTCAAAGGACATCGTCAAAAGTGAAACTAGAGATGCAGTTGAATAGGTGTTTATGAGTTTGCCCATTTACGAAGACACCAAGTTTTTCATAGACAAGGACATCAAGATGAAATGGCAGGAAAACAATGATACATTCTCAGGCACATTTGAGGAAGATATGGAAAACTACAGGGTTTATCTCAACATTCACAAGTCTGTCTTGTATCGGATTGCATGTAGGTATCTCACATTTCCATACGCGGACATGATCCACTGGATTGTCTCACACAATGATCCTGAGACAATGGTGTTAAGAAGTGTCAGTGGGACAGAGCTTGCTACCTTCAGGGAGAAGGATTTTTAGGAGATGTATCACTTGCCACGGCCAACACTTCAACAAACACAACAACAGTTTAAATTCAAGAGATATCTTGAAGAGCTGGGCGAAAGAGCCAGCCAAGTTCAGAACAACACCCAGTGAGGTTTACAAGATGAAGATACTACGTAAGAAATATCAGTACTTGGTCATCTTTGCATGTAACTTATATGGCCAAGAGAGCACAAAGACCTTCCCGTAGAGTTGGGTGATTGCGTTGGACCAATTGGACAGCGAAGGAATACCTTGCAACTGGTCCGACATGTTGGCTCTCAGCTTGAAGGAACAGGTGACAGAATCCTGGCATCCACTCAGGGGTCAACAAGTGGAGATATACATGTCCGCCTACATTGTGCTCATTAGCAGTTCTCAGGCTTGAGTTGGGCATGGACACCTTCGAAAGCCTATATGCACACTTATTGCAGATTGTTCTTCGAATGCAGTGTCCGCCGAGTTATCACACAGTTGTTAGACCACTTTGTCACCCCAGTGTACAAAATGATATTTGAGCAGGATCCACCTTGCATGTCGTAGGCAGTGATGGAGGTATTGATCGACATTGCAAATTGGTATGCCTCACCCCTTGGCACGTTCATATGGATGTATAGTGTGGAGAAAGCTCCGCATGTTTTACTGAAGTTTTCCATGGACAAGCTTGTCATGCAAGAGGTGTCATATCACATCTTGACAGGGTTGTCAGCGAGACTGCACAGGAAGAAGAAGGAATTTTGGGTCGATATTCCTTTGTGGATTGGGTTGTACGAGATAAAAAATCTCAAGCATGCTGAGGCCAAGATGGATGAGTTCAAAAGATTCACCTTTGGCACCAGAAGTTTCAATCCGTATGACCCGCGTAGTTTGGTGAAGGACCATTGTGTGAGAGTGTGGTTTCCTTGGATCCATGGGGTGTGTCATTGGCTTGAGGAAGACCCATGGAGATATTGCTATCGCTTCTCCAGGCTCAATGAATCGGTCGACATATGTAGAATGGTTAGCAAGGTAGAGGGAAGAAGCGACTCAGAGAGCACCATCATCAACAACAGTAAAGGGTAACGTACCTATGCATGACAAAGGCAAGATAAAGGTTGTTG
Source organism: Pinus tabuliformis (assembly GCA_031772625.1). Classification (NCBI taxonomy): domain Eukaryota; kingdom Viridiplantae; phylum Streptophyta; class Pinopsida; order Pinales; family Pinaceae; genus Pinus; species Pinus tabuliformis. The sequence continues at coordinate 951,803,498 of CM062816.1, read as the reverse complement.
ATAGTGTAGAGGCAGAACAAAGATGCAAGTTCAAAGAAGATCCACTTGTGATGAAAGAAACTTTGGAGATTGAGGCTAAGAGGTGACAATGTGACAAGAGGATCATGCAAAGGCAAAGAGAGAAATGAAAGATGAAGGAAAAATAAAAGGGGTTGCAAGAGTTGAAGCAACAACTTCGGGAAGGATAGGAGCTATGTAGAAGAGAGAAGGAAGCGCAACAAGGACAAATACAATAGGAGGCGCAACATGCACAAATTGATGAAACTGCACCCATACAGGTTATAGAATCATCCAAGTAGCTAGCACAAAGCATACAAGGTGAGAAGTCATGGAAGCAGGACTTAGCTCAAGAGATTGAACAAATGCTAGAACATATGGATACAAATAGGGTGCAGCAAGAGTCAGATGAGGATATTGACCTCATGCCTTAGAAGCAAGAGTTCACCCCATCGGCTTCACCATATCGGAAGCAGAGCAAGTCCCAAGTGATCAAGGAGACACATAGATCCTTGAAGACAATCTGGAAGCGATGATGCACAATATATATTTCGACGAGTCGCAACACAGATTTGTGTAGTTGCGCAGAGTGCCCACTCCGGATGTTCACATATCTCCTGCACAGTTTGAAGAATGAGTGATCGTATCCGATGTGTGCAAGCATCCAACAACATTGGTCATTGCTACCAGAGCATCTGCCAAAGCCACTAGCTCGAGTGTTTGATTCTTGATAGCAGAGAATGAGCACATGGCTAAGGAGTTACAAGCAGCCAAGAAAGGAAGAGAACAAGTTACATCATTTGCTAAAGCAGAGTTGAAGAGAGCGATACTAGATGAAGTATCATCCCTTGAGACAGTTATGTGGATGTTGTATTCCAGATTTGGCACCGTGCATAAGTTAGTTGCCCATATCAATGGTTGGCAACAACGTTGTGCTAGGAGAGCACGCATCTTGTCAAATCTGTACACTACTGTCGATCGCATGCAAACATGGAAAATGAGGTACAGAGGAGCCCCATTTCATTTGACAAAGATGATGTAGTCGAAGGAGGTAGAGTTGAAGGCATGCATCCGGAGTCAGATCTGGAACTATGAGGAACTCCCACAGCTCATCACCAGTTTGCAGACTTCACATGCACGGGTGTTCATGTTAGGTACCTATACTACTAGTGTAACCCCTTATTGTTATAAGTGCAACCCCCTTATTATATTGTTGTGCCCTTACATTAGTATTGTTATGTCGGCTCTGATTATATTATGACCCTTTACACTCCTATATATAGAAAGGAGGTCTTGTCATTTGTATCATCGAAGAATTGTTCATTTGTGTAATGTAAAGGAGGTTTCCCCCTCAAAGAGGATGATTTATAAGGCATTGATCTTTCTTTTCCATCTTTTTGTAAGCTAGTTTCATAACATTTGGTATCAGAGATTTGGATTCTAGGGTTTCACTTCTCCAAACAGGTCATCGTGGAATTTTCACTATAATTTTTTTTTGCAGCATTTCAGAAGCTAAAAACAAAAACCCATTTTAGAGAAGAATTTTATACTGAAGCATCCAGAACTACCCAAGTGTTGAGGACAACACTTTTTGAAGGAGAGGGGCATGTTAGGTCCTTATACTACTAGTGTAACCCTTTATTGTTATTAGTGCAACCCACTTATTATATTGTTGTGCCCATGTAGTCCCCATATTGTTGTTGTGCTCTTACATTAATATTGTTATGTCGTCTATGATTATATTATGACCCCTTAGACTCCTATATATAGAAAGGAGGTCTTGTCATTTGTATCATCCAAGAATTTTTCATTTGTGTAATGTAAAGGAGTTTTCCCCATCGAAGAGGCTAATTTCTAAGGCGTTGATCTTTCTTTTCTATCTTTTTGTGAGATGGTTTCATAACAGTTCAGAAGCATGGATGTCATTCTGCACACTCACGTGATCCCATCTATTAGCACACTCACCGAGGTGAAGACAAAGAACCAAGTCTAACTGAAGCTTGACATGTACTTTGATGAGTTGATGCGTGTGGCCACTAGCATAGACTTGGAGATCAACACAGACACTATGCATCAGTATGTTGCTAGTTCGACTGCACTCAAGACTATGATGCACATATTATCAGACAAGTTGGATAGAGGTGCCAAATTAGTGTACCCGGATGCAACAGAGGCAAGAGTTTTCTTTTAGTAGGATGTCACCATTGAGCATGCGGACATCATCATGGACTACCAAGCTTGGCATCAGTTCATCACTGTAGATCATCGTGAAGATGTCGAAGAGTTGGTCTTCCCATAGCTATTCAAGTCTTAGTGATAGCTTGCATGGCTTAGTCAAGCCTATTTTGTCTCACATGGGTACATGTGCAGATTGTAATGTAACATCTTATAAAAGTGAAATATAGTAAAAGTGAAAGACCAAGTGTCGATGGTCGAATGTAATAGTCATGTAGTAGTTGAAGAGTCATGAGGGTAGGTGAAGAGTCACAAAGGGGAATGTCAAAGGTCACCCCACCCTTTGCTATTTATAGAACCTCATAACTCATTGTACATGATTTTGGGAGCTAGGCTTCCTATAGGTGTATCATAGAGAAATCTTGGAGTGTATTGTAACGAGCCTTGGCTTCTACACAGTGCAGAGCTAGTATATCTCTTTGGAGGAGCAGGTGATAGTGACTGTAACATTCCGTTGTTGGGACTAGTAGTTGGACATGGTTGTATGTATGATTGGAACTTTCACTTTATTAATATAACAGAGCCAACACGTTTCATGCATATGTTGTTATTGTATTTCAGCTGTCTTGGTTACTCTAATGATATATGTATATGTTTGCTTACGCATGTCTGTATGGACTTTTATATATATGTATGTATGTATCTTATTGAGATGTGTTGTTGGTTTAACCATCACTTTGGATCATTGGTTCACCTGCCTTCTAGCTTGTGATGTATCCTTTCTCGTGTGTTTCCTTCCAAGCCACATGTTTCCACAGGTTTCCAAGGGCCGTACTTATTCCACTTTCTATGTGTTAGAACCTTTCATGCACCTTCCTTGGCTTGCTGTGCTGGTCACACCCTTGCTAACAACAAGGACATCGTGCTTGCCCCTGCACGCAACCGTAGTCAAGGTGATACCGTATGACCCACTGCTAGGACTCCTACACCAAATGGTCTGAGGTCTAGTTGGGACTTCTTACCGGGGAGATCCCCTAACATGTTGGTGGGTCCAACACCGTCAACAGAGAGACAAAACTAGAAACAAAACTAGAGAACTGTGGTGAACCATAGTTGTTGTTAGACCAATATTCGTAAAGAAAATAAACATAAAAACATGTCATTTTGAAAAGACTTTGAATATGCTTAGTTGGCACCACAAAGACTAGGAGGAGCATTGACCTATTACCACATAACTCATTCATCACTAGAAGGGCCTATTGTGACAGTGTGTCCAGTCCCAAAATGACCTACTATAGGATATTCTTCAATGATGTAGAAACCATGCAAAATTGGGAGAGGAGAGGAGATCCTAGAGGTAGTTGGTTGGGCGTCCATGTTAGGAGACAATGTTTCCTACAGTTTTTGAGCTGGAAATATTCAACCATCATTCATATAGATGGTGGAAGGTGATGAGGAGCCAAGAGGAACAAAGATGGAGGTAGAAGGACCAAGGGAAGAAGAGGAAGGAATGTCTAGAGGGTAGGTTATGCCAATAGGAGGCAACAGAGGGAGGAGAGAAAGTGGAAAGTGTTGGTAGAGATTTCAGCTATCTAATTGGCATTATTGGTTCATTCACGTTCCCGAGTGAGAAGATGACGACCAAGGAGATTGTGGAGCACCCAAATCATGCTCCTCCCCTATCAAATCTCCTCAAATTCCATTTCATTAACCTTATGCTGAATATGAGATGGATTAAAATTATCATAAATAGTAGTGTCATCATTTGCAACAAGGTAAGTAGGTGAGTGACCGCTTCCCCTTCCATGACCAGTGTGGTGAACTCTCCCTCGCTCATGAATCATGGTGGCATAATTGGGATTAAGGAAGCATTTTGGAGGCACAGGGGTGTTGATAATTGTAGAAGAAGAGTAGGAAGGAGAATGAGGCTAGGCATGGAGTGAAATAACTAGAGGCGAAGGAATAATTGTCCAAAATGTATGTATGATCAAGAGAATAAATGAGCAATGGGTGACATCGAGGTGAACATTGGATCAAAGCGTGTGAGGACGCTACAAGGAGTGATTAATTAAGGAGGGCATTGGCATGGTGAATTGATCTGAAGAGAAGGAAATCAAGTGGAGGGCGTAATCATTCTGGCAATGAGCAAGTGGTTGGGCTGGCTATGACACCCAGATCCAGGGGAGGAGGTCTTTCTCAGCAAGGTTCTTCCAGAGAGGGGACCAAGATTCAATGGAAAGGGAGGAAAGGGTTCAATCCTCACAACGTTTATGATCCTAGACCCCTCTATTGGATATGAAGTTAGCCAAGGCATTAGATTTGTGCTTGGTGAGATGATATTATGGCCTCCTCGTGGGCGATGAGGTCTACTAATTGTTGAATGCAGTGGTCTAGGCACCAACTGATTGCACATTTGGATGTTGGTGTGCCATTGAGGATTCATTTAGAAATTTGAATGATAATTTAAGAATACCCTTTAGCTATTAGAATAAAGAAGTGGTGATGTTTTGCTATGAAAATGCCTTCAATTAGTGCCTCTAATTCCACTGCATTGTTGTTGTCATGGCCTATATAGCATATATAGATTCATAGAATTTCTCTTGAATGATCCCTAATTTCTCCTCCAATGCCTGCATCCCATGGATTTCCTTTGGAGGCACCATTGAAATTAAGTTTGAAATGATTGAGGAGAGGTAGTTTCTATGAAATAGGAAGGGGATCTTTCAAGCTATTGGATGGAGTGGTCCCTTGGAGCTTTGGGAGTTTGAGATTACACTAGGAAAGGATTTCTTTTTCTCACAAAGGAGCTTCAAATTATTTGGTTGACCATTTGATGAGGGTGATGGCTTCCTCAAGGTTCATGTGGAAGAGTTGACAAGTTATTTTAGGATATTTTTTGATGTTATTGAAGGTTCTTTAATTTTGTTCTTTCTAGACTTCCTATGTAAGGAAGCTTGGGGTAATAGACCATAGGACATTAAGAACAAGATTGATGAATGGGGATTTGTGCCAGTGCTTGAGAGACTGGGAGATGTTTTCCTCCTCCCTATATGATCTTTGGGATCCATGGTTAAGCCTGCTCAATAAGCTATTGGTATAGGAGTAGGAAATGAAGAGATGGTCCAATGTTACTTGCTGATTTTAGCATTGACAGCACCAGGAGGGGTTGTGAAAGCCTCTTTTGGCTAGGTTGTCCCATGTTAGTGTTCTGAATTTGATAATAAGATAAGAAAATGTTTTTAATTTGGGTCCGGTGCTCATATGTCAGAGTTCAGTTCAAAAGGGATCTAGATCTGGGAGACTATCCATGGTTATGAGGTGATAGGTATATTTAACCAAAAAGCTTCCTTTGTTCCTCTACCCCTAGCAGAGAATGTCATGTCCTTATTTTAGTATGATGGTTATTTTGTGAAGTGCTTGCTAGAGGGAGATGTGATTGAGCTCTAAGTCTTCCTGTTCATAGAGGATGTTCTAGATCAATTGACAATTTGCATTGTCCTCAGAATTGGACTAGAATTGGTGGACTAGGATGCAGCCAAATCTTTAAGAAAGTGATTGAATGAGAGGAGTGGGAAGGATGTTAGCAAGGTTGGGGAGTTGCTTCTAGGAGTCATTCCAAAACCTTGCAGTTCTTCCATCCTGAATTTCCCAAAGTAATGCATTTAAACGAGGGATCTATTGAGGCTAGTCAACTTCCAGATGAGAGAGCGAGGAGGGTGAGTAGAGAGGTGAATTAGTTTTTGCTTAGGAGTGTCTCTTGCATATTTGGTGTGTCATAGTTGGGCCCATCATTTAGCTTTATATTTGATCCACTTCCACCAAACTTTAGTTCTGAGTACTTTGTTGGAAGTTTATGGATCTCCTAATCCCAACCTTTTGTGAGATTTTGGGAGGCAGAGGGTTTCCCACTTTGCTAGGGGCCATTTGTCCTTCATATCAGCTCCTCCCTAGAGGAATGAAAACTGGAGATTTATGATTCTCTTGAGAACCCATTTACGACCTCCAAGAATAAAAAAAAAGAAGTAGATGGGCAAGGCATGTAGAACTAATTTAAGGAGGACCAGTCTACTGGAAATATTGAGGGCTTGGTTTCCCAATAGTTCAACATGGAGGAGAGCTTGTCGAGGAGTTGATGTGAGGAATAGTTTTTCATGGTTGAGTCTATGAGGGGAGACCCTAGGTATTTCAAGGGGAGAGAAGCTAAGGATAATCCTAAAATGTGTTGGATGTTTCTTTGTGATCTAGGTGGATATTGGTGGCCAACCGCCTATTGCACATGGACCCCCACCATTGTTTATTTCATATTTTCAGTTTCCTTAATTGTAGCATAGTTTATTCTTTTTGGCAGTTTTTTGGGTCTTGAACTTCCGAAGCCGTTTTGGGGCCCTATATGACATTTTTTTGGAAATATTCCTCTAAGTGATTTCATTGAAATCACATTTTCAGTTGTATTCCTCATAGAGATATTTCCAACGAGGTATCATGCGCATCAAACGGAGATATCATGACCAAGTTACGAGCTCAGGAAGTTGGCTGCCTAACTAACCCCGACGGGGCCCAAAAACGCTTGGTGTTACATCTCCTCGGGTTAGGGTTTTGGTTTTTTAGGATTTTCTCTTATTGTTCAATAATAAAAAGTACCTTGGGCCTCATTGTAATTGAGTTCAGAGGCATGTAGCCACCAAATCTCTTCTCAGATATAAGCTACCATCACCCGAGCTAGTCTCATTTCCATTCTGTTTGTAAGCATATTTCTTTATTTGATATTAATGAAAGATAGTGTTATTTCTGTTGCATCTCTGTATTTATGGTTATATCTGTAATTTGTTGCATTCCTATTTAAATTCGGATTAGTGGTATCAAAGGGGTCTACTCTTTCTCTATTTTTCTTTGCATGTCCCCAACGAGGTCGAGATATAAGGAGTTAGGGCTCAAACTTGTTGAAGCTTTGCAAGACTAGCCTCGGAAATCCCAACAGCCCCCCATGGGGGAAGAAAAGAAAGACAATGGATCAGGAGATCCTATCAAAATATTGCCAGGATCCTTCGACGGTTGCCCACTGGTGGCACATCCACATCCAACAACCACTCTGGAGGCTTCACACTTTTTAAGGTACAAGTAAACTTTGACATTCCCATATTTGAGAGCCACATAGATGCAGACGCAATAGGTAAATGGTTGAATATACTAGAAGGATCTTTTTCTGTTCATGATTTTTCTAGTCAAGAAAAGATTAATTTTTCTCTTCTTAAAGCCACCCCCCATGTCGAGGACTAGTGGGAAACCTATTGTGAGCAGAAGGATGAAAGTATGACCTCACTGTTTTTAACCACTCCCACTTGGAATTCATTCCGGGATGCCATCAGGGAGCAGTACTACCCTGTCGAGAGCTATGAGTACAAATGCATAAAGTGGACCATGCTGTGACAGGGCAGGGACCAAGATGTTCCGAAGTTTACCAATGTTTTTCATACTCTTCACACGAAGTTGGGTATCATTTGGTACTTAAGTACCGCAACTGCCTACAGAGATACCTCGAGGACGAGATGGAGTTCTTGGACATCTCCTCGCTTAGAAAAACATACTGATACACTCTCAAGATCGAGCAGAAGTTTAAACAGAAGAAGCGAGACTTTGGATCTACGAATCCAAAGCAAGGGAAAGGTGCCCCAAAACTGTAGAAAAAAGGACAAAGCCAAGGTGGGATGGCCCAGGACAACCCGCCAAGGCCACAAGTAAAGGACAACACTGCGAAGCTGAAGAAGGACATGGGAAAGTGGTGTGAGTTCCATAAGAGCTCCACCCACAATACAAGTGAGTGTTAGGCCAAGCAGTCACTGGTGGCTGAATGAAGGCTTCAAAATCAGATGCATGTTCCAACTCTGAGTTAGAACCCGACAAGGGGAATGACAAAGGAAAGCATATTATTGATGTGGAGCCCAACGCCATTGTCACCACCACAAAGATCCAGAAGGAGGAACCTGAAGATCCAGAGGAGGAGAAGTGTCTCTTCCACTCCCAAATGTGGGTAAAGGGTTCCTTGCTACAGTTCATTTTCGACAGCGGGAGCCAAAAGAGCCTCATTGCAGCAGAGGTCGTGAAGCAGCTGGGCTTACCGACCACAACACACCCACAACCATAGACCATCGGGTGGCTTCACTAAGGACGGGATCTCCGCGTGAGCTAACATTGTCGCCTTCCATACAACATCAAGCCCTTCATAGATGAGGTATTATGTGACATTTATCCCCTTGATGTTTGTGATGTATTATTAGGCCAACCATACTTGTGGAAGCAACATGTTGTGTATGAGTCAAGGCATTGCATTATTATTGTTACATTGGGAAATAAGTTGTATAGGATACTAGAGGTAGCACCGCCTATCGCTATCTCTCTAGTTACTACAAAACAATGTAGTAAGCTCATTTCAAAAAGGGAAATTTGTTTTCCTGATGATACTACCTCAAGGAAAGAAGGAGACGGTGGCCACGACCTCCAGAAAGGGCCCCTTCGCATGACAACAACAGATGGACAAGGTCATGGAGGAGTATGAGGAAATCTTCACCTCTCCCACAGGGGTTCCTCTACACTGTCCAGTCAGGCACTCCATCAATCTGACCCTAGGTTTTCCATTACCCAATGGACCAATCTATTGGTGCTCCATTATGGAGAATGATGAAATCAAGAGGAAAATTCAAGAGCTGCTATAGAAAGGTCACTTTCGACCGAGTTCATTGCCCTGTGGGAGCTCAATCATGTTGGTATAGAAGAAGGATGGGACTTGGAGACTCTATATTTACTATTGGGCGTTGAACAAGATCACTCTCCGGAATAGGTACCCGATCCTGTGAATTGATGACCTTTTGGACCAACTCAAGGGGGGAAACTATTTCAGCATGATTGGCTTGAAGACCGGATATCACCAGGTACCAATCGAACCCTCCAATGTGTGGAAGACTGCCTTCAAAGCCAAGGATGGCCTTTTTGAATGGTTGGTTATGACTTTCAGGTTGATGAATGCTCCTGCAACCTTCATGAGGCTTATGGATGACATCTTGCAGCCATTCACCAACTCATTGGTAATGGTATACATGGATGACATCCTGATCTTCAGCCAGAGTTGGGAAGAGCTCCTCCGCCACATCTGACAGGTTCTCCAAACACTATGACAACACAAGATGTGTGCCAATTTGGAGAAATGAACTTTTGGCATGACCCAGGTTTAGTATCTAGGATACATTATTGATGAAGATGCGGTGCATGTGGATCCCGCCAAGATCCAAGTCATTTGGGATTGGCCAACCCCAACCACTCTGACGGTGTTCTGCAGCTTTCTAGGTCTTGCCAATTTCTACCATAGGTTTGTGTTGGAGTTCTCTCATATCACTTGGCCCTTGGGTCAAGTCACCAAAGGAGGAGCGAAAGAAAAATTCTTTTGGTCTGAATTTCAACAGAAGGCATTCACAGAGCTGAAACATCACCTCAGCTCGGCACCAATGCTCACATTACTAGACTTGCAACAACCATTTGGGATCGAGAGAGATGCCTTTTACTATGCTATTGGGGTATTCCTTACTCAACAGGGGCATCCAGTGGCATATCACAGTGAGACACATTCAGACATTGTCTGGAAGTATCCCACCTACGAAAAAGAGATGTATTCCATTATTTAGGCTTGCCAACAATGGATGCATTACATTTTGGTGAAGGAAACGACCATTCACATAGACCACCAACCCCTGCAATTCATACAGATGCAAGGGAATTTGTAGAATGATCGCCATCAGAAGTGGTCCACATACCTACAAGAGTTCCATTTGAATATCAAGTACAAGAAGGGCAACCCAAATAATGTTGCAAACTGCCTCAACCAACCACCGATCATGGTGTTAATCACCGTGCTCAACTCTTATGGGCATGACACTTTTGATTGGCCACTTCTCTACAAAAGTGACCCAGAATTTGGCCACACATACCATACACTCCTAGAGGGTCTAAAGTTCCATATTTTCACCTCGAGGATGCTCTGTTATGCCACCTAGGACACCTTTGTGTTCCTTCAAGTGAGCGTGCAAAGATGATTTGGGAAGTGCACAATAGCTGGGCCACTGGGAATTTCAGGGTCGAGAAAATGGTGGCAGTATTGCAGAAGTATTTCTATTGGCCAAATCTTCGACAAGATGTTGGGAAGTACATTAGATCCTGCACTGCCAGTGCCATTGCCAAACCGACAATCAAGAAGCAAGGTCTCTATACTTCGTTGCCTACCCCTAGTCGACCTTGGGAATCCATCTCCATGGATTACATGTCAGGCCTTCCTTCTACTAAGCATGGAAACAACTGTGTTTTTGTGGTTGTCGATAGATTCTCGAAGATGTCCATTATGGCGCTCTACAAAAAGAGTATCACAATAGAAGCCACTATTAAAATCTTCTTTGAATGAGCGTGTGGACACTTTGGGATCCCACAGTCTATCATCTCAAATCAAGACAACAGGTTCCTTAGTACATTTTGATCCAGTCTCTCGTCGATGTTGGACACCAAGCTCACTAAGTCCATAGCTTTCCATCCCCAAACTGATGGCCAGACAGAGGTCATCAACATGATGATCGTACACATTCTGCGCATGTACAACTCAAAGCACCCACGCACATGGGATGAGAGGCTCCCCTATGTCTAGAAAAGCTACAACCAGGCTCTCCACAGCTCGACTGGGCACAACCCTTTTTAGGTGGGCTTGGGATTCCAGCCACTATGTCCCATTGATGTGGCCATACCATTTGCAGTGAATCCGACAAATTCAGCTCATGTCCAATCCGAAGCCGACAAGGCAGATATCTTCATTGAGCACATTCAACACATCCGCTAACATGTCCATGACATATTAGAAAAATCCAATGCTAAGTACAAGCAACGGCATACTCAGCATCGAGTCCCACACAAGTTCTAGGTGGGCAACAAGGTTTTGCTACATTTTCAAAAGGAGCGCCTCGCAGAGCCCCACCTCAAGATTTGCCCGCTTCGATATGGGCCATACACCATCACCAAGGTTGTGGGAGATAATGATTTTGAGCTCAACATTCCCCCATTCATTGGCCTACACCAAGTGTTCAATGTGGATTGCCTTCGGCCATACTTTCCATCATTACTGGACACATCCAACATTGTAGAACAACGGACACCAACAGAGTTAAATCCAGACTGCATGGAACAAGATGCAATTTATCGGATCATGGACACGTAGATAAATAACACTTGCCAGTAGAAGATCCAACTGTATCGAGTTGTCAAATCTGGCCAACTCCTACACGAAGGAAAATGGCTCACTAGGGACCAAGTTCAACAGAAGTTTCCTCATCTCATGGAGGAACTCAATGAAATGGAGACCATTGCTTCCTAAGGGGGGAGGAATGATCTAGGTGGATATTGGTGGCCACCCACCTATTCCACGTGGATCCCCACCATTGTTTGTTTCATTTTTTCAGTTTCCTTAATTGTACTACAATTTACTATTTTTGGTAGTTTTTTGGGTCTTGAACTTCTAGAGCCATTTTGAGGCCCTAAATAACTTTTTTTGGTAGTATTCCACTAAGTGATTTCATTGAAATCGTGTTTTCAGTTGTAGTCCTTGGAGAGATCTTTCCAAAGAGGTATCATGCATGTCAAATAGAGATAATATGACCAAGTTATGACCATGTGAAGTTGGTTGCCCAACTAACCCTAACGGGGCCCATAAACTCTTGGTGTTACATCTCCTTGGGTTAGGGTTTTGGTTGTTTAGGGTTTTCTCTTATTGTTCATTAATAAAAAGGCACTTGAGCATCATTGTAACTGAGTTCAGAGGCATGTAGCTGCCACATCTCTTCTCAGAGATCAGCAACCATCGCCCAAGCTAGTATATTTTCATTCTGTTTGTAAGCATATTTCATTATTTGATATTAGTGAAAGATAGTGTTGTTTTTGCTACCTCTCTATATTTATGGTTATATCTGTAATTTTTTGCATTCTTGTTTAAATTAAGATCACTTTGAGTGATGACAGTAGTATTGAAGAAGAATATATGGGATTTGGCTAGGTTAATGGAGGTGTCAGAGGTGAGAGAAAAGAGATCAAGGATTGCTTTGAAAACTCTAGATTCATGGACCGAGGGATGGTTTAGAAGGAGGGTGTCATCCACAAATTTCCATAGAGAGTGATGCCATCATGGACAGTAAGACCTTTGATTGAACCATTCTGAAGAGAAACTTTTGTAGCTCGATCAAGACCTTCAATCATGAGGTTAAAAAGGAATGGGGAAAGAGGATCTCCTTTCCTTATGTCTCTGGAAGGAAGGAATGTATCGATGGGGGAGGCATTAACTAGGATGGAGAAGAAGGAAATCTATATTAGAGACATAAAACATTGTCCAATGGGTGAAGAAGCCAAAGGCTTTGAGGGTACTTTTGATGTAGTCCTAGTTGAGTTTGTCAAAGGCCTTGGACATGTTAAGTTTTATAAGAACACCATGTTCCTTGAGGGTTTTGAGAGAGTGAATTTCCTCATGATCTAGGATAATACCATCTTGGATCTATCTTCCCTCAACATAGCCTGATTGTTCAGATGAGATGAGGAAGGGAAGTATGGGCTTCAACCATTTGGAAATGACTTTAGTTATGATTTTGTAAATGACATTGCACAAGGCTATGGGTTGGTATTTATCTAGGGAAGCCACAATGTCCTCCTTAGGGATGAGGGCTAGGAAGTTGGCACTGAAAGTTGGGAGGATAGTTTTGTTGGATCTTGATTCTTCAACAATGGCATGAATTGTGCTATGAAGGAAGTGCCAACCGTTTTTGAAGAATGTAATGATGAAGCCATTAGGGATAGGAGATTTACCATTAGCCATCTGATTGCGTGCATCCATGACCTCTATTTTTGAGACCGGTTTGATTACATCCATGTTCTATTATTCGGTGATTAATTGGGGGATGTTAGTTATGATCTGGTCTATGGCCTCTAGTCTGTATAGCTGGGGTTCTTGTAAAACATTAGAAAAGTAGTTGACAAGCTCTTGTTCGATTTCTTTCTATTTTTCTACTATTTATCCAACTTCAGTTGTAAGGTGGGTGATGCGATTAATATCCCTATTCTCTATGGTTGATCTATGGAAAAAGGAAGTGTTGCACTCTCCCTCTTTAAGCTAGTGTATCTGAGATTTTTGCTTCTAGTAGGTCTCTACCTTCTTGTAATGTTCCTCAAGTTGCTTGGTGAGGTTGACCTCTTTTCCATTGTTTTCCTCAAGGGGACCATTTTAGATGATTTCCTATTGGAGAGTGGAAATGGCTCTTTCAAGGTTTTGTTTCTCTTGGAAGATGTTTCCAAACTCTTCCTTGTTCCATTTTTTGAGAAGTATCTTGCTTTGTTTGAGATTTTGCTAGAAGATATACATCTTGGATCCTTTGAACTAGTTCATCTATTTCCACCAACTTTCAATTTTAAGAATGAGATTAGGGTCTGAGAGCTAGAACTGTTCAAACCAAAAGGGATGCTTTAGAGGCTTACAAAAGGTCTTCCATGATAGGGAAATGGGCTAGGGTCTGATCCATAAGAGGCGGGTATCTCTATAGTGAGTTCATTCCCTCCTATGATAAGATGTTCAAATACCAGAGAGAAATCCAAGCGCGATGATATTTGTGCTAATCCTCCTAGTTTATTGTTTTAGGTAAAGAGGTTGTTGGTTTTTTTCATATCCACAAGGCTAGCCTCATCTATGAAAGTTCCTAAGTCTTCAGACTCCTATTCTAACTGTCTTATACCTCTTTTATTTTCCTTTAGCAAGGTGATAATATTGAAGTATCATCCAAGGATCCATTTTTTGGGGTCTATATGGATCTTTAGAGAATGGAGTTGATGCAACATGTATTGCTTCTTGGAAGGAGATTGAGGACCATAAACATTGGAAAGAAAACCATGTTTATATCTAAGCCTAACAAATGAAAGGAAGCAGTGAGAATAGAAATAAACAGGTTCCATACCTATTTGCTATGAGTCCCAGGCCATGCCTAAACCCCCATAAGCTCCTTTCGCATCCACTACTATGTTGTGTGCCTTCTTCCATATTTTATCTATTATGGATACAAAATCTATGCTGGAGCACTTGGTTTCTTAAATTAACAAGATTGTTGGGAGATCCTACTGGATCTTCTGATAGAGAATATGTTTCTCAGAGTAGCTATTTAGACCTCATAAGTTTCAGGAAATGATCTTCATGCTAGAACCAAGTTTTGAGATGAGCAGATCTCAAAGATATGCTTGTATTTCCATGATTTGACTAGCTTTCATCCTAGGGTATCCAATCGCTGTAGGGTTGACTTCTGACCTATTTTCCTAAATTCTTTACTGCTTTTCTTTCCATCCTTTGTAGTGATGGTTTGGACACCTAACTACATTTTTGCATTGGCTTTCTGAAGAGAAACTGCTAGGAGGTGGATCTGCATGTATGCAATGGTACTTGTGGCATTTCTGTAGCATGAATCCTCCAGATCCATCAAATTTAATCCTCCAGGGTCCATGAAATCCTCTTCTTCTGTCATAGGGGCATCCTCTTCCTGATGAGGGATGTTCCGCTGATTTGGAATCTTAGTGTTGATTGGTTCTTTTCCTTTTTCCTCGATAACTTGTTGCGTTGATTTCTTAGTGGAGTTGGCTTCTTGTTGTGTCTTTGGTTTCTCTTGTTGATCCTCAGGAAGGTCGCCAAGTGATTCAATGATATTGCTCGCCATTTGGAATTTAGGATGTGTAGATGAACTTGATTTCTTAGTATGGCAGTGCTCAGATGGAATTTTTGTAAATCCCTTGGCATCCATAGTGCCATTTTTCTTTGGATCTAGTTTAGGATAATTCAGAGGATATTCTCTGAAGAGGTGACTATGTTGGTGAAATTTTTTGCACCTAAACAGAACATGCTAATAGTTAAAAATTTGAAACCAATCTCTTTCTTCTAGTTCTAGGACTATGGTCTCAGGGAGGGATCCAAAGATGTCCATGTAGACACACATTCGAGCATAGGTAATATAGAAGCCTTGTCTGGTATATTCTGAGAGGCAGACCATTTTTAATAGCATTTTTTCTAGTTCCTTGAGGGTTTCTAGATCCCTATATTCATATAATGCAGAGTACAAATGGATCCAAATGGGAGCCCATGATAAATATTCATTGTTTGGGACAAATCTAGGGGTCCATTGCCTCATGTATAGGCCTACTAAGTTGAAAAAGTAGGGACCACCCTCCATGAATACCTTGAGGTCATCTTGGTGTGTGAAGATCACTGTGAAGAATCCTTTGGACCCAAGCTTGACGTCATAGTGGGCCTTAGGCTTCCGTCATTGTGATGTCCAATGTAGGAGGGTTTTCTCCATAGGCTAGACCCTAATGACCTTACAGATGAGGGCATTGTCCTGCATGAACTAAATGTTGTCGTTGAGTATTTCTAGAGGTATGTGTAGCCACAGGATCTATGAGTTTTTTTCCTTGCAGGTCCTTGTGTTCCTTTTCTTAGGTTTTGGACCAACTAGAAGGTCCATGATAGTGATATCAATAGTTTTGGACTATTGTGGGTCATCATTTGTAGAGGACAGAGGAATAAATGAGGGTTTTGGGTGAGGTGGGACACAGGGACTGAGTTGGAAATAGGTGGCATAGGAGCATGGGGCTCCTCCCCTAGAGGTCATTATGCCAAAAAGATATAAGTTGCGGCAATATTTAGCAAGCACAACAAGCACAGGTAGAAAGGAATATAATGTATCAGTGCTCAACAATGGGTAGAGTTGCCGAGCACATGGAAGAATAATTGTGTTGTTTATTTTTTATGAGTATGTTGATAATAGATGAGATTGTTTTTTGAGTAGAGAGTATGGCTTGCTATTTGAAAATATTGATGAGGTAGGGTTTGATGGCCTATGGAGCATATTTTTTTTTATCATAGTTTTATTACATAAAGGTTTTTGCATCTTGTTATCTAGATTGAGTAGAGTGTTATATGTGGGACCAATGTGAAAGATTATGAAACATGGTCCATAGAGGGTTTGAGGGTTGGAGCCTTCAGTAAGGGAGTGGTAGCTTCCTCCTGGTAGTGGTCGATAAATTTCATCAAGGAGTGGTGGCTTCCTTTAAGTGGTAGTTGAAGAAACAAGAGGAGGTGGTAGCCTCCAGTAGGTAGGAGCCTGCGCACTGGTAGAATTGTGTGCTGGTGCAAAATGTAAAAGAATATTTTTCTTAATATTAATAAAAGAAGACAAATACAACATCAATGATGGTTTTTCCCAGTTGGATTTTCCATCTAACATCTAGTGTCCCTATGTGATGATTATGGTGTTGAAGTTTTGTGCTCTTATGCTTACCTTGCATTTATAATGCACATGGTTCACATGTGTTATGTGCTTATGTATATATTTGTTTTCATTAAGCTAATGAAATAAAGAAGATTGACAACTTAATTAAAGTTGAAAGTGTATGAAATATTGATTCAACCCCCTCTCTATATTTCTAACAATTGGTATCAGAGGAATATGTAGCAAAATGAGAATCCAGAATGAAGTTTTCTCAACTAAGCCACATTTATTAAATGGATCAAAATTCATATTTTGGAAGATTAAAATGACATCTTATTTGCAATATAACAATGTAAACTTTGAAACGGGAACTATAAACTCAAAACGAGAACTCTGGCCAAAAAACCCCAAAAAAACATGAAAAACAATGCTAAAAACGAAAAGTGTGTATACTAGAACAATGGTTTTTTTTTTAGGGTCAATTTTGAACATGTTTTAAAAATGGCAGTGAGAATGAATTTTTTGTGCAAAAATTGTGCAAAAACCAGCTTGAAAATGAAAAGTGCTAATAATGGAACAATGGATTTTTTTTTAGGGTTAATTTTCAACATTTTAAAAAATTGCTGGTAAAACCGAATTTTTATGTGCAAAAATTGTGCAAAAAACACCCTCAAAACGAAAAGTGTTGATGCTCGAATATATTTTTTTTTTTTTTTTTTGGGTGTAAATTTTCAACATTTTGAAATAATGGTGTAAAAGATTTTGTTATGACTCCGAAAAACATTAAAATTTCAAAAAAATAATGAAAACATAAAATTAAAAATAAAAACAATGAAAAAAATACAAAAAAAAATAAAAAAAAAAACCAAAACGTAAATAAAAATATATATATTAAAAAAAAAAAAAAAAAAAAAAATATTCAATCTTAAAAATGTAAAAAAAAAACACAAAATTAACCTATAAAATATAAGAAGTAAAAAATTAAAAAAATTTAAAGAAATAAATAATAAGAAAAACATATTTTCAAAAAAAATGACATTTTTTTTTTAATGTGGTAAACCATAAAAAAAATTGGAAAAAAAAATAAAAATAATGAAAACTATAAATTTAAGTAAAAGTAGGAAATTTTAAAAAAGCATTAAGAAAAACTAAAAAAATAAAATAAAATTAAAAACAAACTAGATTAAAAAAAAATAGAAAAATAACAAAAAAATTAAAAAAAATTAAAAAACTACAAAAATTAAGATTAAAAACATTTTCAAAAAACGCTAAAAAACAAAAATATACTGAAATTAAAAATAAAATAAAAACCCAAAAAACAATTAAAATTGAAAAAAAATACATATTTTCAAATTAGACATCATTTTCAGAAAAACATTAAAATTAAAAAAAGCTAAATATATTTTTGATATTTTTTTCAAATAACATTTAAAATATATATATATTTTACAAATATATATAAAATTAAAAAAAAAACATTTAAAATATATATATATATATATATATATATATATATATATATATATAATACAATAAACATATTTAACAAAATTTATTTTTTATTTAAAAAAAACAATTTTATTGGCCACCGCCCCCATGGGCGGCTGGGTGGTGGCTATTCGATTCTGAGAATTGAATAGCCACTTCTCGGCCACCCCCACGGACAGTTGGGCGGTGGCTATCCGATTCTCGGATTCAAATAGCCACCACTCAACCGCCTGTGGGGGTGGCCGAGTGGTGGTTATCTGATTAGTAGAATTGGATAGCCATTGCTTGGCCGCCCATGGGGGCAGCCGATCAGTGGCTATCCGATTCTGAGAATTGGATATCCACCACAAGGGCGGTCAGGGGGTGGTTATCCGATTCCGAGAATCGGATAGCCACCGCCTAACTGCCGGTGGGGGTGGTTATCTGATTCTAGGAATCGAATAGCCATCGCTCGACCGCCCGTGGGGGTGGCTATCTGATTCTCGGAATCGTATAGCCATCGCCCAGATGTCTGTAGGAGTGGCTATCCAATTCTCGGAATCGAATAGCCATTGCCCAGTTGCACATGGGGGTGGCTATTCGATTCTCGGAATCGGATAGCCACTGCTTGGCCACCCCCACGGGTGGTTGGGCGGTGGCTATCTGATTCTCGGAATCGGATAGCCACCACCCAGCCATCCGTGGGGGTGGCCGGGCGGTGGATATCTGATTCTCTGATTCTCAGAATTAGATGGCCAACACTCGGCCGCCCGTGGGGGTGGCTGAGTGGTGGCTATCCGATTCTGAGTCAGAATCGGATAGCCACCCCCATGGGCAATCAGACGGTGGTTATTTGATTCTGATTACGAGAACTGATATTGTTATGCGTTCAATATTTGTAATATGTGATTTTCACATTAATTTTTAAGTTAATCATTATTTTTTGAAAAAAAAAAGTGATTATTATTATTTTTTTGACATGAAATTCATAAAAAAAACTATTATTTAACCATTTTTAGTTAAAATTTTCGTATAAAAATTGTGATTTCGACATGTCAATTATAGCAAAAAATTATCAAAACGTGTAGTTTTTTAGTTGTATTTATGTTAAAAATGGTTATTTTTATGTCCATTGTTAAAAAATATTGTTTTTTAGAAACAATTATTTCATGTGGATTGAAAAATTAATTAAGGATATATAAATATGTAGAATATCGAAAATTCAAAATATCGACCTTCTAATTTAAAAATGCAAAACAATAAAAACCTCACTACAAAAAAATTAAAATTAAAATAAAAACAAGAAAATATGAAGAAAATGACCACTTCAAAAATTATTAAATTTACAAAATAATTATTTACATTTCATACATTAGAAAATTTAAAGTCAAAAAATAGGTCTTTTGAAAAAAGGGTCTGATGCAGAATTACCACTTTTTTAAATCAGCATGAAAATCACTACCATTCTAAAACACAATGTACATAAAAAAAATTAAAGTGCCAAAAACTATGCTCTAAAAAAACATGTGTGTTCTGCATCACCCATTTTCAAAATCAGGTCACTTTTTTGCTATCTTTATGAAATGGGTAACAATGTCAGTTCCCGTTTCAAAGTTTACATTGTTAATATATTGGAGCATATGTTTAGGGAGAAGTGGAAAGTGGGTACCAATATCCTAGATCCATCCCAATAGATGATGTGCACAAGAAACAATATGAAAACAATGCCAAAGCAGTAAGTGTCATTCTCAGAGGTCTTGCAGAATCAAAATTTGTGAAGGTAATGCAATTCAAAACCTTAAAATAAATGTGGGATAAATTGGTCAACAACTATGAGGGGGATACAAAGGTAAAAGGTGCTAAGTTACCATTGTATAGAATTCAATATGAATCTCTCAAAATCCATGAAGATGAAAGTGTTGCCAATTTTTTCCTTAGAGTAAATGAAGTAGTAAATGTTATGAAGGTTGTTAGTTATAGATTTGAGGACTCTACAATTATTGAGAAGATATCAAGGTCACTAACTTCGAAAGTTCAATGAAAAAGTTTTTGCAATTGAGGAAATGCAGGACTTGAGTTAGTTATCCCTAGAAATACTCTATGGTATTTTTACAGCCTACGAAATGAGGACAAAAGGGTACTAATCAAAATTCAGAGAATTTGCCTTCAAAGCTAAAAGAAAAGGAAAAAAAAAAGAAAGAATTGGAAAACACCAGCTATATATCAGATAAACAGGAGGTAAAATTTGTTAGGAAGCTACAGATGGGAACCAGAAAGTTCAAAGGTAAGCTCCCATTTAATTTTTTACTTGTGGAAGTGTTGGACACTATGCTGTTATATGGCCATATAAGTATAATGTTTAGAAGAAAGAGAAGGGAAGGAACACCTCCAAGAAAAATATCAACATGAATTTATCTAAACAGATTTTTTTTATTCTAATGAAGATAGTGAAGCTACATCAGAAGATAAGGTCGATGAAGATTCACACAACAAATGATTTAATGAATGCATTAAAATAAATTGATAGGCTCAGAAATATAAACAAAGAGTTGGAGCTTAAAGTGAATAATATTATTGAAGAAATAACCCTACTAAAGGCTCACTTATAAGAAGATAAAATAAGAAAGGAAGTTTTGATGAAATAACTTCAAGAGAAAGAGAGGTATTGCTAGAAGTTGGAATAAAAAATTTGGCCATAAGGAAATATTTTGAGAAAACAAAGTCTCTGTCATATTGGAACGTCAAATGGGTAAAGGCATATGAATCAATAGAGAATACTATTTATGATCAACACTCTCCTCCAATTAATACAGGCCTTGGATACAATGCTACTCAAAATCATAACAACAAGGTTTCAGATCCAACATGCACAAATCCACAAGTTTATGTCAAGGCTCTTAATAAGACTCATCAAAATCAAGATGAATCAAGTCACTCACAAGAAATGAAGAAACCATAATCAAAGATAGGACTAGTGAGGTATACAATTTGGTTTAATGGTTATTGTTTTACTTAGAACATTTTTTTCCATAAGGCCACTAATTGAAAATCTAGCAAATGGAGTAGAGGCAAAAACCATCCAAGACTAAGACCATGCACTCGTATCAAACAAACTTCTTATTATATTAGGTTTTATGTGTGTCACATTCTTGGACACATAGCCAAATATTGTAGGAAATCCAAAAATTTTAAGCCATCCAACAAAAAGAAGTAATTTATTAAGATTTGGAGGAAGACAAAACAATAGCTAGAGAAGTAGGGGAAGAAAATCCCTACTGCAGAATATTTTACCTGATGCATATTGATAAAAGGACCGTAGAAGTGAATGAGAGGTGCATAGCCTCAAGGGAAGCACATGAAAGCAACATAAGAACTTGATGAAAATCAAGTCCATATGATCAAGTTTCTTTTTGGAAAGAGAGGCATGAGCTCAAGGGGAGAACAAGGTTTACATGTGTGTTATTTCATTGGTTCAAATTTAGTGATGACCCCATGTGATGCTAGATTATTTTGATTTTCTAAGGATAACTTGTGACTAGGGTTTGCAGATGCCTATTATTTTGATATAATATTTATGCTACTAATGTTGCATATGTTGAGGCTATTGTGATAAGGATTTTAATAGAGAATTTGTGATGTGAACATTAACACAAATCTCTTGAAGAGAGAAATTTTTCCAAGGTGTGGAGATGATAATAAAATGACACACATCCAGGGGGAGAATCTCATATGTTTTCGGTGTTTCAATGTTCATTGTTGGAATTATGGTCCCTTGCAAGTAGAAAATGGAAAAGTCACTGCTTGGAGGATCTCGATGTGCACTTATATAACAATAGTTTATAGTGAAAGTTATCATAGTTTGAGGAGTCTGTTGTTGTGGCCTATATGTTGATTATAATTTTGTATGAGAGTGTGTTGACCCTATGATGATTTCATGGGATTTTGATGGTGCCTCTATTGTAAACTCTTATATTGTTGTAGTTGTTGTATAGATTAGTTCCCTTACATTGTTTCTTTAGTACATTGTTTTTTGTTGGTGCTATAGGGTTGGTGCTATAGAAGTATGCTTCTATGTGGACGAGCCTCATGATGACATAACATTTTCATTGATAATGAGGATTTGTATATTTCTGTCATTATGTCAAAATATATGAGTTGTTGTTACCAGTTCAGATCATCATATATGTAGAATATAGTGGTTATCTTGTGCTCTTTCCATGAATTTGATATATAAAGTTTATGGTTGAAGTGTTGAATAGAGCACATATTATTGCTAATGTATGCCTTGTATTTGCCTCATATATTTGTGATGAGAATGCATAAAGGAGAGCACATGCTCATGCATTTATATAAGCCATATATTATTTCATCCTTTGGTGCATTGGTCATAGAGAGACACATTGTGTCCAACATGTATTCTAAATGTGTGTCAAGTTCAATTATGTATATTAGATGTCAAAGTCTTATATTGTATATCATTGACATAACCCTAGTCTCATTTTTGTATTGGGTCACTTAGTGGAATGATGTAACTTGGGTCCATATAGTCACGAGTCATTGGTTAGTGATAGGCATGCTTGTAGACAAGTCATATATCCCAACCATGTATTTACTCTAGAGAGATTTGTACTTGTATTGCACATCATTGTACACCATTGGTCAAAGTTTGGTTAGACTCTTACACTTGGCAAAGAGGCTTATTGTAGAGAAGTGTAGAGAGTATGATTGTAGCCCCATTATATGCTTAAGGGGAGCATGGTTAACATAAGATACATGTTGTGCATCCACATTATTTGTTTCACATACTTATCTTGTAGGAGAGACATCAACCTCTATCAAAAGATCAATTTACATCATCTGTGTAGTCAGCATGGTGTTGAGCATTTTGGGGGGGTACATCTCTTAGGCTGGTATTTCCCTTTTCCATTAATGTCAAAGGTGGAGAGAAGGACTTGATGACTTGGGATTTCGTAGGAGGTTGACATCAACGCCAAAGGGGAAGATTGTTGGCATTGTAACTAGTGTGTTGGCCTTGATGTCAACCTAGATTGTGAGCTTATCACACTCTTGATGGTTGTAGAGAAATTGCAAGAGGATATAGAGGTATCTGAAAATTTGAAGCCTTATGATGATGTTGTGATGCTTGTATAAGAGGTTGGATAGGCCATGGAGATTCCTGGTGAAGTGATGAAGTAATTTGATTGAGCTTTGGGCAGAGGATCCTAGTAATGTGACTGTCTAAGTAAACACAACGCATTATAATGTGCCATATAGAGCATTTGACCCATGTTATAACATAGTTCCCAAGAAAAAAAGGTGCAAAAATTCTTGAAGGCGAATAATTTTATAAGCCACGTGCAAAAACCATTGAATTTCTCAAGGTGTTTTCACTAGTGCACAAGTTTTCTATTCAAGCCAATAAAGGTGTGTTAGTGCTTAGTCTGATGTGTAGAGAGTCTAAATGGTCTTTTAATAAATGAGAACACTTGTAATTTCATTTTTGAGTTTCTATTTAGATGGTGCATTGATACATGGTCCTAAATGTGCATGGATTATAAGACAGCATGTGCTTGGATTTCATAGTGACTGTACTAAGTTAGTACAAGATTTTGAGATGAAGTATTAACAAATGAATATGCACAAAAGTAATTTGGTTGTAGGGATATACACATATAAATGAACAAACTTAGTTATCCATGCGTAGATTAGAAACACTAGAGAAGTTTGGAGATTTTTATTAATCTTTGAAGACCTTGTTTTAGCTGTTGTTGTATTTGGAACAAGCTTGTTATGATAGAGGGCTCGAATGAATAATGTAGAAGGGCAGAGGGTATTTTTCTCATTAACTGCATACGTTTAGATGATACAACAATGATTGTTGTGCGTAAGAATAATGGTAGAGGTTCTTCTATGACAAAGTTTGCTTATGAATTCATGTTACTTATTGTACTTTTAGATGTTGTATGCAAGATTTATGATAAAGATTGAGATTTCGTATGCATGTTTTATGCTAGAATGCACGGATTTCCTCTATGATGATTTGATACCAGTGCTTCAGTAAGGTAAGATTCTTATTTGATAGAGTGTTTTGTATGTAGAGATCGATGATAGAGGTTTGGTAATGTTTTTAAGCATAGTGTTGTCATGTAGATATCATTTTGTGTAGAGATTAGTGCTTTGAGCAAAGGTTTTGTATGCCATAGTTTTGCATTTAGAGTTTGGTATCTTATATGGATAGAGTTTTCTAGTGAATTTGATGTATGTAATGTTTTCTCTTAACCATTGATAAGTTTCCATACTGAGTATAATTATGCTTGAGGTTCTCATGTATGCTAGAGTGTGTGAAAGAGATGTTGTAAGGTTTTCCTGCTAAGGTGCTTATTGCAAGGAAATTTCTATATGGTTACATGTCTTGCTGAGATGTATTGAGTAATTATGTTTGAGTTGTTGTGACTAAGATTGAGATCAACGTGCTAATGATTCTATTGAGTTAATAGAAGGGTTATGAGAGATATGTGATATGCTAATGTATCTGCGTAACAATTGTATAAGTATTGTATTTCCTACATATATGGTTTTGTATTGTTGAGATTTTTTTGGCTACTGATTGTCAATGGATGTCTTCATGAGTATGTTGATCATGGATGAGATTGGTTTTTAAGAAGAGAGTATGGATTGCCATTCGATAATATTGATAAGCTAAGGTTTGATGGTCTATTGAGCATATTTTTTTGTTGACCAGAGATTTATTGTAGAGAGGTTTTGGTATATTTTTACTAAGATTGAGCAGAATGTTATATGTGTGTTGAGTGTGAAAGATTCTAAAACATCATCCATAGAGGGTTTGAACCTTTAGTAAGGGAGTGGTAGCTTCCTTCCAATGGTGGCGGGTAAATTTGATCAGGGAGTGGTGGCTTACTTCTAGTGGTAGCTGGAGAAACAAGAGGAGATAGTAGCCTCAAGTGGGTAGGATCCTACACAATGGTAGAAGTTTGTGCCAGTGAAAGATGTAAAATAAGCATTTTATGAATATTAATAAAAGAAAATTAATAAAAAAATAACGGTGGTTTTTCCCAGTTGGATTTTCCTCCTAATATTTGGTGTCCCTGTGTGATGATGATGGTATTGATGTGTTATGATCTTATGTTTACCTTGCATTTATAATGCTAATGGTTCATATGTGTTATGTGCTTATGTATAGATCTATTTTCATTAAGTTAATATTATAAAGAATATTGAAAAATTAAGTAAAGTAGAAATTTCATGAAATATTGATTCACGCCCCCCCCGCCCCCCACCAATATTTCTAATAATTGGTATTAGAGAACATGTCCTTTAAGAAGTAGCTTGATTGTTAGAAGTAAGATCTAGCTAAATCACCACCCAAGACAAAGTTTTCTCAACCAAGACACATTTATTCAAAGGATTCAACTTCATATTTTAGAAGATTAAAATGAGGTCCTATTTGCAATCCTTTGGAGCAGATGTTTGGGGAGTAGTAGAAAGTGGGTATCAATACCCTAGATCCATCCTAATAGATGATGTGCAAAAAAAAAATATAAAAAAAATTCCAAAGAAGTCAATGCCATTCTGCAGGGTCTTGTAGAATTAGAATTCATGAAGGCAAGGTAGTTCAACACCGCAAAATAAATGTGGGAAAAATTGGTCAAAAACTATGAAGGGGATACAAAGTTTAAAGGTGATATGCTACAATAGTATAGAATTCAATATGAATCTCTTAAAATTCATGAAGAGGAAAGCGATGCCATTTTTTTCCTCATAGTAGATGAAGTAGTACAAATTATGAAGCATCTTGGTGATTTTTTTAATGTGGTTCTGTTAACAATGTTGGACACGCCAACATTAAGGGGATATCCATGATATGAATTCCCAATCAGACATCATACCATTTTGTATATGAGTCTCATATGGTATAATGGCCTAGCTGCCAAATACTTAAAGATTTTCCTCGGCTTTGGATGTTAGCACAAGAAAGTGATGTGATGGTATCTTCAAAAAGAAAGTTGAGTATGCAACGCAACTATGTCTAGGGTAGCTTACTGTACAAGGGGGGAGAAAAGTGAGCCTCTAAGTGAGAGGTAATAGTACCACCCAGGAAGATTCATCTACCATCCAGCGGAGTAGTCCATAGTGGATGTGACAGTCGTTATAACTGATGATCAAGGAAAGGTTTGTCTAATATCCCACAGAATAGTCCACAAGGATGAGACAACAGTGACAAACATTACAAAACATTTGTAACAAGATAAATATTAAAACATGTGAAAGAAAACATGAAATTTAAACGTTCACAAAATAGTCTTACAAACATATATAAGTCTTGCATGGAAACGTGTTGGCCTAAAATGGCTTCTGTAATTAAGCAAAAGTTCGAAGACACATATTTACATTGTACATCACTAGCCCCAGTAGTGGGACAATGGAGCTACTCGTTGCTCCTCAAAGAACTAACTTAACTCTCTAATCCTTTATGGGAGGAGCCAAGGTGAAAATTACTTTTCTCATACAATGAGGGGGTATATATAACCAAGGAGTGATGCTTACCCCTTGTGACTCTTTGACTACCCTCATAACTATTCAACTTCTGATGAATTTTCAACTGAAATGACTCTTCATATTCATGTGTGCCCATTGGACTTCCAATTTACAATATACACGACCCACAATAGTGATGTGGCATATGAAAAATCATGAAATGACTTGACATGACACTACTGACATGGATTGGCTTGATGATGTGGCAATGTCAAGAAGTTGTTGCTGTTGAGTGATAGATTTGTTCTAGCATATGCTTTCTCTCCTCCTCCGCATAGCTTGCTGATGCAGGGTCTCCAATGATCTTTGGTCTTGAGAGGTGGTTGCATACATGTGTTCCTTTTGCTTGCTTTTGGTAGGTTCATTTGACTGTCCAACTACAAGTGAGTCTTCAAGCATGCTTCCTCCTTCTTCTCCTTCTTCATCATCTCGCCATGATTTGACAGTGTACTTGTTCCTGCCATTCACTCATTACGGGACAACATCAATATGAAAAATCCCTAGTCTAAGATGATGCATTATTATCCATGAACTGAGCTTGAGACAGGTGATAGGATGGGAGCGAGGGCCCAGTAACTACTTATTGTGTAGTTCTAGGTGACAAGGAGAGAGGATGATCATTAAGACTGCACAGAGCACAACTGCGGCTTGACTGAGGAAATTTTCAGCACAATAATCATTGAGGAGAAAAATTTCACAGTGGCCACTGGGAGTTAGTATTGCATAGTTCAGGTAGTCAGTGGCTGATGCAAGATGGGACCCTGGGAGGCAGATTTACACAATTTTCATGGGAAAGGGGGACTAGGCAGCATGGAGACCTAGAGGAAATATATGTGTAGTTCCTTAGGTTAGTGAGCTCCAACTGAGGGATGAAACTAGGGGACACTTCTGTGCAATTCCAGAGGCCAAGGGAGGATGGTTTCTATGCACATTGAGGGGTTCTAGTAGGCAAGGGGATAATTTTGAGGACCGAAAGTGCGAAGTGCATAGTTAAAATAAGACTGGGAGGAACTGCTACACAATTCTAGGGTGAAGGAAGGCTGCTGAGATCTAGAATTTCACAGTGCAACTACCCTTTAAGACAGTGACTATGCATTGTGCAGTCCCACATAGCAAGGTCACATCACTGAGGGCTGAGACTGTGTAGTGCACAGTTCAATCAAGGTCCAATGAAGCTGAGTTTGCTGGTTGAGAATATTTTCGGGAAAATGGTTGTGGGAGGAAGATGAAATAGAGAAGAAATTGAAAATGTGATCACACACTTAGCATACTTTGACAACACAACAAAATAGGCTATTATAAAAACAAGACAAATCATAACCCTCTATGTGACTATCTCATAACAAGAAGCGACAAGTGCAACACTTGAGATCGAATTTAGGATGACCGTGATGAAACTTGTGTGATAGTGCTCAAAACTTTGTGTATGAGTGCGATGGGTGTTTACATAGATAGGACAACTCGTATACATAAATAGCAACCTTCAAAACTGCCAGAAAAGGTCTACAAGCATGGGAAAATAGTCAAACATGCCAAAAGATGACAAGTGTTCGAACAAGAAAAAGGGGTTAAATGACTCTAGGAAAGCTCATGAAATGAACTTAAGTGTTTGCAACAATCAAAGGAAAGACTAAGGAAGGCTCTAAAATTTGAGTGCAAGCCAAAATTTTGGAGGGTGTTGCAGCTGCTACAACACTTGGAAACACGTTGGTTGAATTCCAACTTCTTTGTCTTGGTTAGTTTCTTTTGTGCATGGTCTTGGTCCTTTAGGGAGTATTGATTCATCATGTAGAATACTTTGGCTTACCCACTTACCCCATGGGAAGACATGGTCCCCTCTATACCTTCTCAGTTGAACACAACATAAGATTCAACATAATTATAATGTTTCGGATTAGGAAGGGTAGTTTGGCTCGCGAGCTTAAGATTTTGAGAGTATAGATTTTCATCTCTGGTGCTTCTTTGATGACAGTAGGCATGGAAAGTACCTCGATGGAGTCATGTATGAAAACAAGCATTTCTCCACTACCAGTGAGCCTGGATAGTACCCCGATGGAGTTTCTTTCTTCACCTCTTTGCGTAGGAAGCATTTCTCTTTTTTCGCCTTTATTTATTTATTTAAAGAGAAATGTGCATAGACACTTATTTATTTTGTGGAGAAAGAGGGATCCCAACTTATTGAGAGTAGGAGAGGTTGTTCCTTCAGAGAAGCATATAAATACCTCTGATTTAGGTTTTCTCCTTTACATTTTCCCCTTCTCCATTTCTACTAGTTGGATAAGCTTGAAAACACCAAAGAAAAAAAATGAGTATAGATAGGAGGTTCTCAGACTTGACACAGATTCATGGTTGGAACAAAACTCTCCTTAGGTATGGATCATATTTTCCGTCAGAACTTCGTTAGTCAAAAGATGCAACCAACACAAGGAAGAGATATGAAGTACTAGTCAAGCGCTGCAGTATCACAAGACTCTTTGAGCTTTAGCCACACATACACTTGGAAGCCACGATGCAGTAACACACAACATTTATTTACATGAGAAAAACGACACAAAACTAAAGAAAATGAAACAAAAAAAGAATGAAAGACTATGTACATAATGTGGGGTGCAACTCCAGATATTCATTGAAAATATTGGTTTAAGTCTTGGCCATTGACAGGGAGAGAGTCAATATTCTCATCATGTGATTGAAGACGATAGGTGTGTTGTCTAAGCTTTTCGTGGATTGTGTAAGGACCAATCCACAGGGATTGAACTTAGTGTGTTTTCTTTTGTCCTTGTGGGATTTTCCCACTTCAATACTAATTCACCCACACTAACGTTATTCTTCCCTGAAGAATTTGTATCAAACCATCTCTTGATACGACTTCGGTGAACTGAAATTTTTTCATTTTCTTTCAACCTTTCTTCATGTAGCTTGTGCAAAGTGTCCATCCTATGGTGAACTAAAAGACATGGCTTGTCTTGGGATTCTTGGGACAACTGGAGAGTAGGAAAGTAGATGTTCGGTGGGAGGATGGCTTCCTTTCCATACACCAGGAAGTAAGGGGAGGTATTTAGAGAAGGTTTAGGTCTGACTTGATCAGCCTATAAGGCATTCACTAAAGCGAAGTGCTAGTTTCACTATTCAGAGAATATGGTTTTTTTTATGATACAAATGAGGTTCTTATTCATGGATTCAACAAGACCATTCCCCTGTGAATAATAATTAGCAGAATGTTTCAAAATAATACCATTTTCCAATACAAAATTATACATCTTTAACGAGGAAAAGTATGTTGCATTGTAAAAAACAAGTGACATAGGAACATTGAACCTGGAGATGATATTCTGTTGCAGAAAGATGATGACTTCCTAATCGTTCACTTGTTTCAGTGGGACTACCTCCATCCACTGTGTAAAATAATCTGTAGCAGTTAGGATATAACAATGTTGCTCCAATGAGTGAGGGAAAATTTCCCCAATGACATCCAAGACCCACTTTTGAAATGGTTCTTCCGCTGCAATGAGTTGCAGTGGGGCTGCTAACCTTTGATTTCTATTAGTACACCTTTGACAAATTGGACACTTGCAGGCATACGAACGAGCATCCTTGAATAATGTAGGCCAGTAGAAACTGACCCATATGACCTTATGTGCTATATTGTTTCCTGTGAAGTGTCCCCTACTTGGTCCATCGTGAAGATCACGTAACACCTTGTCTAAAGCATGTGCCTCTAGCCACTTGAGAAATATCCCATTGTGGTGCTTCCTGGATGGCACCCCATGCACCAATTGATATGACAATGCTTTGAGTCAGAGTACCCTCTTCTACCACATATAGAAGTTATAGGGCATGGTTCCATGCTCAAGATATGGGCACACATTTGTGTACCAAGAGTTTCTGCCTAAAGTGGGAGAGGCTCGCTTAACGCTGTAAATTTCGATCTCTTGTTCCCATCCTGTGAGTTCTTATTCTTCCTCTTTTGCATTGACTGCTTTTGTTGCTAACTTGTAGAGACCATAACCTTGATGGTATGAACTGGTTTGATGTTAAGATCATATTCCAGTAATCCGGTCATCTAGTTCAACCTTCTTTCACCCAAATCTTGCTGAAGAAGTAGTGATCTGACTACTGGATGTGGAACAACAATAATACAATGATTTTTCAATAGATAGAGTTTGAAGTGCTTTACTGCCTTATATACTACATAAGCTTATTTATCCACGATGGGGTAATTGAGCTCTAGTCCTTGCAGGTTTGCACTGATGAAGGGGATAGGTCATTTGTTGTCAAACACATCCTTTTAAGTTAGCACAACAACAAGAGAGGTGTCAAAATTGAAAGTATAGAGCAAGAAATATTTGCTAAAGTCTGGGTTATACAACACAGGTGCTTCTGTTGTAGCTTGCTTAATATGGGTGAACGTGTCCTTTTCCTTTCTATCCCATTTATAGACTGTCTTTCTTGATAATCTCATGTATTGGTTTAATGATCTGCGCATAGTCGAAGATGAACTTTTTGAGGAAGTTGATCTTCCCCAAGAAAGACTGCATAGATTTCTTGTTCACTGGGTGGGGAATCTCTGTGATGGTCCGAACCCTTTCTGGACCTACCTTGATCCCACTTTTAGCAATAATATGTCTAAGAAGGTTACTCTCAAACATTGTCTCACTCAAAAAATTTGTTCAGGTGGCAGAGGTGGTCTGACCATTGTTTAGAAAATATTGTCACGTCATCGAGGTAGACCACAATGCTATGTCCAACAAGCCTGTGGAACACAATGTCCATTACACATTGGAACATTGCACCAGCATTGACTAGCCCAAATGACATTCGTTGAAATGCGAGCATACCCCACTTAGTACGGAATGTAGTTTTTAATTTGTCAGGCTCTATTATTAGAACCTCATTGTAACCCAAAAATTCATCTAGAAAAGAAAAAATTTCAAGCCCAGATACTATTTTCAATATCTGTTCCATGGACTGCATTGGGTAATTATCCTTGTTCGAGGCATGGTTGAGATTGCAGAAATCTATGCACAGGCGGATCTCCCCATACTCCTTTCTGACAGGGACTAAGTTGGATACCCACATTGAATTTCACACCTTGTAAATGATCTGAGCATCCATCAATTTTCTCAATTCCTTTTGTATGAGGGGTTCAAGCATTAGATGAACTTTTATTAATTTATGCTGAAAAGGCTTGGCCCCTTTGTTGATTGGTATCACATGTTTGATTATTCACGTGTCATATGTATTGAGATCATCGTACATCCATGCAAAGACATCACAATACTACTTGAATAGGTAGATAAAGTCGTGCCTCTCTTTTGGTGTTCACTAAGTACCGAGATTAACATAATTCAAACCTTTTTCTGTTCCTAAATTGATCTTCTCATGTGCCAATGTAGAACTGTGGGTCTTGGAATTCACAGGTCCCTGGAAACGGTTCTGCAAATCAAATAAATTTTCCAGTGATACCATGCCCTTAGGGATGAGGTTGCCTTTGCTTGTGCTGGTTGTGTCTTGCAGTGGCTACTCATGCTCTTCCTCATCAGTAACTTTGTCTTTAAATACGTCAGTGTTGTCCATAAAGTACAATATCTATTGGTCATCATAAAAAATAGGTAATTTAGCTATGTTATCTAGGATGAAATGTTTATACAAAATTTCAATATCAAAACCGTCCCTCAATGGTAACATTCTAGAAGCTATGTTTGCCAAGGCATCTACAACTGTGTTACGCATTCTTGGTAGTGAAATAATATTTAAAGCTTGGAAGTGAGATATGAGTCACCATACCTCTTGTTGATAACTCTTAAGATGAGGTGACACACAATGTATAGTGTAATGTACCTAATGCACCATGATTTCGAAGTCACCTACCACTTTCAAGACAAAAACATTGAGGTCAATGGCCTTCTGTAAGCCCAAGATGAGTGCTTCATACTCCGTAGTGTTGTTCATTCACTTGAATTCCAAGAAACTAGAGATTAAGTGTTTTCTCTGCAATGGGTTTATTGAAACATAACTAGCTCCAGAGCCCTCCTGTGTCTTGGATCCGTCAAAGTACATTGTCGACATATCATCTGTATAAAGAATGCTTATCACAATGGTACTACTACTACTACAACTATTGTTTCTAGTTGTAAAAAGTTAATTATTTCCAGTTGAACATGGAAGGAAGTCCAACTGTGTGTCTGGCAGAACTAGGGATGGCTTTGCAAGATGCACCCCAATTGTGTTTCTAGAAAAAAATTGTCAAAAATAAGTTTTGCAAAAGCCAATGGCTCGTTATGCCCATTCAAGGGAGTCATGGTGTGCTTCATGTATCTATCTGACTCTACCCAGATCCAATTGTTCCCACCTATGTATGGAAGCCATAATTGTGACCAGTCAGTGGCAAAGTATCCTTGTAGCTTTCTTGACTAGTCTCTACTCAGTAATTCCCCATATGCTTTCAAAATGTCCATAATTACAATGTTGATGCAATGATGAACTTGTTTATCAGCTGATAACCAAATGATGACGTCCCTGAGTTCACCAATTGCTACAACACAAGTTCTATCTAGCTGGATGATCTATGCATCTATCTTGCTCCACTGAGCATTGATCTTCTTGGCCATGGAGAGTGGCATGATATTAACTAATGCACCAGAATAAATAAAGCAATTGTATACATTGAATTTAAATATTTCAAATGTTAGCAAGAATGGTGGGCAGAGTGTGTTTGCCTCTAGGCAGAGTGCATTAAGTAGAGACATGAGAACGTTAGGAGACTTTCTAGAGCCCTTGTTTGAAGAGGTAGTATTACTATAGAAGTTTTCCCAAGTTCTCATAAAATGATGTCCCACTGTCTCGTGATCTTTGTGATTTCAAATAGGGAGATGCTCGCACAAAACTTCTTCATATCTTCTACAATGTTGTAATCTACTATGGGAAGACTAATCAAGGTGTCTGAGGATGGAACTAGGTTTATGGTTTTCAGTGGAATGGTTCTGTCTTTATTGCTGGTGGAAACACTTTTCGTTGGAAATTTTTTCCTAGACTTTCTCTGAGTGTTCTACGTTGAGTTAGCTGGAGGACTCAATTTTCTTACCAAATTTTCTTTGAATTTCTGTTTTGGCACCTCAATCACAGTGGTTGTCCCTTATCTTCTCAAGTTGTATTAGTTACTCTGCTTTTGGGCTGGACAATCACTCGGATTTCCTTATTGGTAGTACTTTTTAGGGTTGCAAGAACATACTTATAAATTCTTACCGCATGCCCAATGCTTGGAGCTTCTTCGGGCTCAACCTGTTCCTCAACCATGATTGAGTTAATAAATTGTGTAGCCACACTTCTCATGCCTTGGTTCCATTGTGGGTACGTCTTCTCTGAATGATGTTCATTGTGGAACCTGCATTACAAATCCATGCCAATTTGATCAATGTTCAAAATCATATTGGAACTCTATGCAGATTTTTCCAGATGATTTCTGCTATTGATGGACGTTGCATTAATTTTGAGGAAGTACTTGGGGGGATTACTACTCATGGTAGTATCACTTATCATTTGTTTGAGTTCGGCCATTTTGGTGGTCAGGGTCTTGACGAGACAATTAAGGCTTTCCAGATCATTCGATTCCTTTTCCTTAGCCCTGCTTATAGATGCTTGATACCTCTTACCTGTGTCCTTGGAGTCTTTGCTGGGTTCATTGTATGTGATGACTCCAATAGCGCGCAGGTCCTTCTCTATGGAAATAGCCTCTTCATATTTTTTTTTTAATGTTAGTTTTGAATTTCACTTGACAAACTGCACAATATTGGTTGGTAGAGCAGAAGTGTAGTAGTCGATGATGATGGAGTCATGATTTTCTGTGTCATCTGAAAACTTGTTCAAGATGCAGTTGAACCTATGATTGAAATATTTAGCCTTTTCCTTCTGCTCCATCTTTAAACTACCCAACTCCATTAAAAACATGGCAGGGGTCTTATCCTCAGAAAATTTCTCATGAAATATCCTTTTGAACGCCCTCCAATTCCGTATGGAGTTTGGAGGAAGGTTGTGGTACCAGACAACTGCTCTACCATCCATGGTATATGGAAACAATCTACATGCAAAGTCATCATAATGTACCTCAAGTGTTTGCAGATGTAGGTAAAAATTGTCTAAGTGATCTTCAGCCTTCAATGTCTTGTCAGGGTTTTATTTCATCAAGATCTTCTCTGCGTGACTTGGCATCTTGTACAGGACACCTGGAAGTGCCATTAGGCCCTGAGTCATCCAATTCAGATTTTGGTTTTCCATGTTGTCTTCTTCGTTGTCCTCCTATTCCTCTTCTAAATATTTTGGTTCCTCTTCCTCTTCTTCTACTTTGTTTCCTTCCTCTCTGCCTCCCTTTCCGGAATTTGAAACCGAGAGCAAGGGGTTACCTCCTCCTCCATTAAAGAGTGGAGGCTCCTCTTCCCTTTCCACAACCTCTGCTATTTCTTCAATATTGGCAAGGTTCACTTCTTCAACAAAATAGACCACTACTCCTATGGGGGTGGTATTGTTCTTCTTTTGAGAATATGGAAGAGTGATTACTCCTAGAATCTGTCCAACAAACTTTGCAAATTGACGGGTGATGGGGTGGACAACCCGAAGTTGATGGTACGAGATTTCACATTCAAGCCTGGGTGGTGAAGAGTTACCAACTTCAGAGTTGCAAGTAGGGGAGAGGGAGTGAATGTTAGTTCCTTAAACATAAGATGGATGAGTAGGATTGGTGGGGAAATCAACCATATAATATTAGCAGCCCTCCTTCTAGTGCCATAAATGTTGATGGTGTTAGACCCGCCAACATTCAGGGGATCTCCTTGATATTAATTCCTAATCAGACCTCACACCATTTGGTGTAGGAGACCCATCCAGTATAATGGCCCAATTGCCAAATACTTAAATATTTTCCTCGGCTCTAGCTGTCAGCAAAAGAGAGTGATGCAATGGTATCTTCGAAAAGCAAGGTGAGTGTGCAACGCAATTGTGTCTAGGTTCTCTTATTAGAAAAGGGGGGAGAAAAGTGAGCCTCTAAGTGAGAGGTAATTGTACAACCCAGGAAGAGACACACATGAACTCGAAAGACCTATCCAACATCTAGAGGAATAGTCTACAATGGATGCGACAATCGTTGCAACCAATGAACAAGGGAAGATCCATTTACCATCCAGCGGAGTAGTCTACAATGGATGTGACGTTAATTATAACCGATGAGCAAGGAAATGTCTATCTAGTATTCCACAGAATAGTCCACAAGGATGAGACAACACTGACAACCATTACAACACATTCCTAACAAGATGAGCATTCAAACGACCGAAATAGTTCAACTATCTTAGTACATGTGAAAGAAAACATGAAATACAAATGTTCACAAAATAGTCTTACAAACATCTATAAGTAATGCAAGGAAACATGTTGTAGAGTGATAGATGTGTTCTTGGATATGATTTCTCTCCTCCTCCGCGTAGCTTGTTGATGTGGCATCTTTAATGATATTTGGTCTTGAGAGGTGGTTGCATACAGGTGTTCCTTTGGCTTGCTCTTGGTAGGTTCATTTGTATGTCTCGCTACGAGTGAGTCTTCAGATATGCTTCCTCCTTCTTCTCCTTCTTTATCATCTCGCCATGATTTGACAGTGTACCTATTCCTATCATTCACTCATGACTGGATGACATCAATCTGAAAACTCCCTTGTCTAAGATAATGCATTATTATCCATGAACTGAGCCCAGGATAGGTGGAAGACTGGGAGGGAGGGCCAAGTAACTATGCATTACGTAGTTCTAGGTGACAGGGAGAGAGTATAATCACTGAGACTACGCAACTTATATTTG
The DNA here is from genome assembly GCA_031772625.1 of Pinus tabuliformis. Lineage (NCBI taxonomy): Eukaryota > Viridiplantae > Streptophyta > Pinopsida > Pinales > Pinaceae > Pinus > Pinus tabuliformis. Next base: position 951,767,152 of record CM062816.1, on the reverse strand, counting down.
ACTGAGGAAATTTTGAGCACAGTCCTCATTGAGGAGAAAAATTGCATAATGGACACTAGAGTTAGGATTGTACAGTTCAAGTAGTTAGTGGATGATGCAGGATGGGACTGTGGGAGGTAGATCTGCGCAGTTTTAAGGAGCAAGGGGGACTGGGCAACAGAGAGACCTAGAAGACATATCTGCATAGTTCTTGAGGTCAGTGAGCTCTTGCTGAGAGAGGACACTGGGGGACACTTCTTCATATTTTTTGAGGCTAACAAAGGCATGTTTCTCTGTGCATTGCGAGGTTCTAGCAGGCAAGGAGAGAAGTTTGAGGATTGAAAGTGCGAAGTGCGAAGTGTGTAGTTCAAGTGAGACTGGGAGGAACTGCTATGTAGTTTTGGGAGTGAAGGAAGGTTGTGAAGCTCTGGAATTGCACAGTGCAACTTCCCTAGGGGATAGTGACTACGAATTGTGTAGTTACAAGAAGAAATTTCACATCATTTAGGGATGAGACTGCGTAGTGTGCAGTTCAGTCAGGGTTTGATGAAGCTAAGTTTCCTAGCTAGGAATATTTTTGGAAAAATGGCTAAGTGTGGGAGGAAGATGAACTCATGAAGAGCTTGAACTTGTGATTACACACTTAGCATACTTCCATGATACAATAGCATAGGCCACTGAAACAACAAGAAAAAGCATAACCCTCTGTGTGATTGTCTCATAACAAGAAGCGACAAGTGCGACACTTGAGATAGACTATAGGACGACTGTGACGAAACTTGTGTGACAACGCTCAAATTTTTTTGTATGAGTGCGGGGGGTGTTCACATAGCTAGGAAAACTCGTATACACAAAGAAAAACCTTTGAAACCACCAAAAAATGTTTGCAAGCATGGAAAAATAGTCAAACATGCCAAGAGAAGAAAACTGATCCAACAAGCAAAAGGGGTCAACGGACTTTAGAAAAGCTCATGAAATGAGCTTAAGTGTTTGAAAGAATCTAAGGAAATACCAAGGAAGGCTCCAAAATTTGAGTGTAAGGCAAAGAAGTGTGTTGCAACCACTACAACACTTGGCGACACACTCGTTGAATTCGAGCCTCTCTATCTTGGTTAGTTTCTTTTGTGGTGGGCCTTGTTCCTTCAGGGAGTATTGATTACTCATGCATATTGATTTGGCTTCCCTACTTACACCATGGGAAGACACAGTCCCCTCGATACCGTTTCAGTTAAACACAACATAAGATTCAACATAATTGCAATGTTTCGGATTTGGAAGGTTTTAGCTCGCGAGCTTAATATTTTGAGAGTATATTTTTTCATCTCTAGTGTTCCTCCACTGCCAATAGGCCTGTACAGTACCCCAACGGAGTCATGCGGGAACACAAGCATTAGTCCATTGCCAACGATCCTGGAAAGTACCCTGGTGGAGTTTCTTGCTTCACCTCTTTGTGCATGAATCCTTTCTATTTTTTTTTCCTTTATTTATTTATTTTAAGAGAATTGTGCCTCAAAACTTATTTATTTCATGGCGGAAGTGGGATCCTGACTTATTGAGAGTAGGAGAGGTTGTTCCTTTAGAGAAGCATATAAATACATCTGATTTAGGTTTTCTCATTTAGATTTTCCCCTTCTCCATTTCTACTAGTTGGATAATGTTGAAAGCACCAAAGAAAAAAAATGAGTATATGCACGAGGTTCCCAGACTGGACATAGATTCATGGTTGGACCAAAACTCTCCTTACATATGGATCATATTTTCCATCAGAACTTCATCATCCAAAAGATGCAACCAACACAAGGAAGATGGACAAAGGACAAGTAAAGTGTTGCAGTGTCACAAGAATCTTTGAACTTCAACCACACATACACTTGGAAGCCATGACGTTGTAAGGCACAACACTTATTTACATGAGAAGAAAAACACAAAACTGAAGAAAACAAAACAACAAACAACAAAATACTATGTACATAGTGTGGGGTGCAATCTTCATTGAAAATATTGTTTTAAGTCATGCCCATTGATAGGGAGAGTTTTAATCTTCCCATCAAGTGATTGAAGACAATACGTGTGTTGGCCAAGATTTTCATGAAGTGTGTAAGGACCGATCCACAGGGATTAAAACTTAGTGAGTTTGCCTTTTTCCTTGTGGGATTTGTCCCACTTCAAGACTAAGTCATCCACACTAAATTTACTATTCCCTATAGAGTTTCTATCAAACCATCTCTTGATACCACTCTCGTGAAGTGGAATTTTTTCTTTTGCCTTCAAACTTTCTTCCTGTAGCTTGTGAAAAGTGTCCATCCTACGTTGAACTAAAAGACATGGCTTGCCTTGGGATTCTTGGGGCAATTGGAGAGAAGACAAGTAGATGTTCGGTGGGAGGATGGATTCTTTTCCATACACTAGGAAGTAAGGGGAGGTGTTTAGAGAAGGTTTAGGTGTGACTTAGTCATCCCATAAGGCATTCACCAAAGCGGAGTGCCAATTTCGTTGTTCAGAGAATATTGTATTTTTGATGATACATATGAGGTTCTTATTCCTGGATTCAACAAGTCCATTCCCCTGTGGATAATAATTACCAGAATGTTTCAAGATAATACCATTTTCCAATGAAAAATCATAAAGCTTTAACGAGGAAAAGTATGTTGCATTTTCAAAAACAACTGACGTAGTAATGCTGATCCTGGAGATGATATTCTGCTGGAGAAAGATGATGACTTCCTAATCGTTCACTTGTTTTAGTGGGATTGCTTCTGTCCACTGTGTAAAATCATATGTAGCATTTAGGATATAATGGTGTAGCTTCGATGAGTGGGAAAAGTTCCGCAATGATATCCAAGCCCCACTATTGAAATGGTTCTTCCACTGCAACGGGCTACAACAGGGTTGCTGACCTTTGATTTTTGTTGGTGCACTTTTGACAGACCAAGCACTTATGGGCATAGGCATGAGCATCCTTGAATAATGTAGGCCAATAAAAACCATCCCGCATGACCTTATATGTTGTAGTGTTTCCTACAAAGTGTCCCCTGACTGGTCCGTTGTGCAGATCATGCAACACCTTGTCTAAATCATGTGCCTCCAGACACCTGAGCAATATGTAATTGTGGTTCTTCCTGAACAACACCCCATGCACCAACTAATATGAGAGTGATTTGAGTCAGAGTGTCCTCTTCTGTCGCATAAAGAAGTGAGAGGGCACGGTGCCATTCTCAAGGTATGGGTGCACATCTATGCACCAAGAGTTTCTGTCTAAAGTGGGGGAGGCTCGCTCAACATTGTACATTTTGATATATTGCTCCCATCCTGCGGGCTCTTCTTCTTCCTCTTTTGCATTGACTGATTTTGCTGCTAACTTGTAGAGACCATGACCCTTGATGGTGTGAATTGGTTTGATGTCAAGGTCACATCCCTGTAATCTGGTCATCCAGTTCACCCTTATTTCACCTAACTCCTGCTGAACAAGAAGTGATCTGACTACACGGTGTGAAACAAAGATAATGCTATGATTTTTCAATAGATAGGGTCTGATGTAGTTTACCACCTTGCAAACTAGATAAGCTTGTTTTTCCACGACAAGGAAATTGAGCTATGGTCCTTGTAGGCTTGCACTAATGAAGAAGATAGGTTGTTTGTTGTTCAACTCCTCCTTCTCAGTGAGAAAAACAACAAGAGAGGTGTTTGAAGTGAAAGTATAGAGCAAGAAGTATTTGTTGAAGTATAGGCTATACAACATGAGTTCTTATGATATAGCTTGCTTAATATGGGCCAGCGTGCCATTTTCCCTTTTATCCCATTTATAGACTGCGTCTTTCTTGACCATCTCCTGCATTGGTTTAACGATATGAGCATAGTTAGAGATGAAATTTCTGAGGAAGTTGATCTTCCCCAAGAAAGACTGCATAGCTTTCTTGTTCACTGGGTGGGAAATATGCGTGATGGTCCGAACCCCATCTAGATCTATCTTGATCCCACTTTTAGCAGTAATATGTCTAGGAAGGTTACCCTCAAACAATGTGAAGATAATGTTCTTGGGGTACAAGCATATCATGTATTTTCGGCGTCACTCAAAATTTTTCTTCAGGTGGCGCAGGTGGTCTAAACGTTGTGTTATCTCAAAATCAAGCCCTGGAAGGCTGCAAACCAGGAAGACTTCAAGTAACTATTTCAAACCAATCTTTTGACTAAGGCTTAGCCTCCTTAGCCTGAAAGGGCTCTCTCAAAGGGTTATTGATTTTGAATATTAATAAGATGGCTAACTCTTGTGGAATAACATTAACAAATATGAAGGCTGGACAAGCATTAAACTAGTTTCCATTGGGCCTATGGAGTCAACCATAATTCAGTAAACCATGATACTGCCTCTACATAGAAGTCAGGGCATTTAACATTTAGATGTTCAGAACACAACACATATGGAACCACAACTCATAAATGCACACAGGAAATCAGAGCACAATCAGTGAATTCTGAGTGATTGTACACCTATGCAACTGTAAAAGACATTAAGGAAAAGATAAAATCATACATTCTGAACATAGAAATCTCTCATGAATCCTGAGAAGAAAAGCAGTCAACTTATATTACTGAACTCTGTCTTTACATAAGCCAAAAAATACTCTGTTTTATAAAATATCCAACCCTCATTACATCACTGTCTCAGCTATATATAGAATCCTTATTCTAACTAATTTGAACTTCCTCCTCCAGCATGAGGGGAATTCGATAACTGCCTCTAATGACACCTATCAGCTATTTAACTAACATATTAAATACAATAAAGTGCTGACTGGAGTTTTAAAGAGTTCTAAATTAACTATGACTCTAACTCTATCTTCCATGCATAATGACTTCTCCTTGTTCTTTGACACCTGGTCCCCTTTTTGATGTGGCTGAGCTGGATGTTTAATACTCCATATCGACCTTGAACGCTGAATCCTTTAACTGCTCAGTAGTGTTGGGAGATGTCCCTTGCTTTTCGGTTCCAGTTTTCCTCAAATTTCTCAAATGTACAGCAGCATATCTTCTAGCTTTTAATAACCCAAAATATGGAACACTGCCACGTTCCTGATGTGTTGGAGGCTGCATCGATGGATATGTGTACAGGCAAAAGTTCTTTGTATGCAACTCATTTAATACCCTTTGAACGGTGATAAAGTGGCTTTATAACAGAAATTTAACTTGGGTTAAAATATTCCACCCTTTTTAATGTACACCTGTCTTGATCTGAACGGCTATTGTAGCTCCATCTGATATCTTGCATATCCTTTAGGTGTCTTCCTTTCAAAATTCCCGCTCTCAATACCAAACTGCCTGTCTGCGTTAAAATCATCACCTACAGCAGTTTCGTAGCGCGCTACGAAACTGCTGAATTATTTTAAACAACTTGCCTTTGTCCCGAGATCTTTACCACCAAACATTTGATTGCCAAAAACTCCCTTTGACCTTTCACATGTATAGCAGGGATTTACATGCCTTCAAAAACAATAAGACTAAGCAAATTTGACAAAAATTTGGAACAAAACCTTTCTTTAAAAAGAAAATTCATTTAGCAGCTAACTGGCCTAGCTGGGCCTTCAAGTCTTCAACTTTCTTCCTCATAGCTTTATTCTCAGCTCTTAGGTGCATATTTATCTTTCTGATGAATTTGGCCTCTTTGATTGCTGGTACTGTCCATGTGTGAAATTGTGCATGGCCATCAACTACTGAATTCAACTGGTTTTCATAGGTTTCAGTTCCTTTCCACACAGCTTTACGATAATTTGCATACACGACTGCATACTCCCTAGCGGCTTTCTTCAGTTTGGCAATCTCATATTTAGCTGCTTCTAATTGGCTCTTTATAGCTGCAATATTATCTGCTTGAGATGTGATGACTGTTCTGCTTGTATCTTTTTGCCTAATTTTCTCGGCTTCCTCTGTTCTGGGCAGCGCTTCCTTCACTTGCTTCCTTGTAATAGGTCTTCTGGGTTTGAAAATAAATTCTTCACCTGGCTCATCGAATTTAAGCCTTTTTGAGGCCTTAGACTTCTTGGTACCTTCTGGTGATGACTGTGTCAAATCAATATGGACTGGTTCAGATTGCTCAAATTCAATGGCCTGTAACAAATCATTCAAGCTTGCCTTAGACATTGGACTCTCTTCAACAGCTATGGCTTTACCTTTTTCCTTATTAATTTGGCTTCTTGTCCTTACCCTTGAGACTGCTTCAGCTCTGCTTGTTTCAGGTACAGTCTTCTTATCCTGAGTTTTTTCTTTTGTTGATTGCTGAGTTTGTTCTTGAATGATTAATGGCTTCACTGGTTTTCTTGGCTGTGACTTGTTTTGCTTTTTAACTCTTGCTTCTTTTTGAAGTTCAGCTATTGTGAGTTCTCTGACTGGTTGTGGAGTAAGGCCAGTCTTGCTTTGGAATCCAGCCATGAAAATAAACGAATTCCAGTCTCTGCCTATCTTTTGGAGGCCATCTAAAACTAGCAACTTAATCAAACCATGATGAAATAAAGAGGTTTCACAGTCCTCTTTCCTCAGCTGCACCTTATCACACATCTTACTCAAACTGTGAAATAGGTAAAAAGGAATGTCTATGGAGACTTTCCCAGTGAAATGTAAAAGCAGTTTGAAATGGTAGGAATAGACCTTATTGTACCTTCCTTCACAGGTCAAGTATTTCTGAATGCAGGTGAGAAGAAGAGCATAATGTTCCTTGACATAATTTCTGGGCACTGCTTTTGTTAAGTCTTCATTTACATATGCCTCCTTTAAAAACTCCTTACAAGGATTCATATCAAACTTAAAATTTTTAAACCATTCTTCCCGTCCTCTTGGGATCTCTGTTACGGCAGATATTGCTTCTGGAGACACCTGAACTTCTAGCATAGCTACCTTTGAATTTAAACCAGTGAAGTTTAGCGCAAATTCTTTGGTTACCTGCGCATGTCCTCCTTGTAGCTTCTTGCAAAAGTTCCAGCAGCCGGCATCTTTGAATGCTTTCTTCACGCCTTCATCCCTCAACGCTATATCCAAGCCCTCAGGTTCAGTCCTCTGGCATTTACCGGATCTGTGCTCTTTTCTCTCCATTTTCCTTTCAAAATCTTCACACACACAGAGTCTAACAGCTTCAGTTGCAATGGTGGTTCAGTTCTTTTTAATTCAGCCTCGCTTGTAATCAGGCTCGCTTGAAATCAGCCTCGCTTGAATTTCAAATTTTTTCATTGAAACACTTCCATACATAATCAAACAGACAGGTTACTCATGCAGCACTTACGACTATCATAAAGGTCTATGCACGGTAGAATCTATTGGGAATGATATTTCTGTGCATATCAACAGATCTATTGGTGGGGTAGTGGCAAATGAGCTTTCAAACGTGATACGAGAGGTACACAAACTGACATGAGTGGACACAATTGGTGACTCACCTACGGACTTGACATTTCGGGAAAGATTCGCTGCGAAATGCACGAATCCACGATTTCGCAGCGCTGTTAGTCTTAAATTCTAATGATGCGCTGCGAAATGGCCTAATCATGACGCGCTGCGAAATTGCTTAACCATAATTGCGCTGCGAAACTGGCAAATGGGATTACGCTGCGAAATCACTAAAAGACACGGTGACTCGGATGAGACAAGACATGGCTATGGAACAATGATGAGTGGAGGAGAACCAATAGGAGTCGAGTATGGTTTGAGTTTAGAACTTTAAAACTCCAAATCCTAAGTAAGGAAGAATAAAATGAAATCAACTTAACACAGACCTTTGTCATCGGACTAGGACAGAGAATTATATGCATCAAATTTTTTTAGTTCTGAGTGATAACACGTTGTTTGCAAAATACTATTACGTCATTGAGGTAGACCACAACGCTCTATCTAATAATCCCATGGAACGCAATGTCGATTGCACGTTGGAATATTTCACTAGCATTGACTAGCCCAAATGACATTCATCGAAATGCGAACGTGTCCCACTTAGTACACAATGTAGTTTTAATCTGTCAGGCTCTACTACTAGAACCTAGTTGTACTTGAGAATCAATCTACCAAAGAAAACATTTCGGCCCCAAATATTGTTTGTGATATCTGCTCCATGGACGACACCAGGTAATTATCCTGGCGTGGTTGAGATTGCAGAAACCTATGCACAGACGGATCTCCCTAAACTTCTTTCTCACAGGGACTAAGTTGGATACCCATGTTGAATGTCGCACCTTGTAAATGATCCAAGAATCTAGCAGTTTTCTCAATTCCTTCTTTATGAGGGGTTCAAGCGTTGCATGAAATTTTCTTAATTTTTGCTAAAAAGGCTTGGTCACTTCCTTGATTGGTATCACATGCTGGATTATTCATGTGTCATGTCTTGATATCATCGTACATCCACGCGAAGACATCACGGTATTGTTTGAATAGGTGGGTAAAGGCTTTCCACTCTTGTGGTGTGAAGCAAGTATCGAGATTAACATACTTCAAATCTTTCTCCATTCCTAAATTGATCTTCTCATGCAACAATGTAGAACTGTGGGTCTTGGAATTCATAGATCCCCAGAAATGGTTCTGCAGATCATACATATTTTCCAGTGATACCACACCCTTAGGGATGAGGTTTCCTTTGCTTGTGATGGATGTGTCCTACAATTTCTTGTCATGCTCATCCTCATCAATTGATGTGTCTTTAAATATGTCAGCATTAGCCATAAAGTATAGTATCTGTTGGTTGTCATAAAAAACATGTAAGTTAGTTATGCTAGTTGGGATGGAAGGTTTATACAAAATTTCAATAGTAAATTTGTCCCTTAACAGTAACATCCTAGCAGCTGCATTTTCTAAGGCATTTGCAATTGCATTACACATTCTTGGTACTGAAATAATATTGAAAGCTTGGAAGCGAGAGATGAGTCACCATACCTCATGTTGATAACTATTAAGATGAGATGACACACAATGTATAGTGTTACATACCTGACGCACCATGATTTCAGAGTCACCTACCACTTTCAAGACAAAAACTTTGAGGTCAATGGCCTTCTGTAAGCCCAATATGAGTTCTTCATACTCCGAAGTGTTGTTCGTGCACTCAAATTCCAAGTGGCTAGAGATTAAGTGTTTTCTTTGCAATGGGTCTATTAAAACACAACTAACTCAAGAGCCCTCCTATGTCTTGGATCCTTCAAAGTACATTGTCCACATATAATCTGTACAAGGACTGCATACTGCATTAGTACTATTACTACTACTACTACTGCTACTAGATGTACAAAGTTCATTATCGTCAGTTGAACATGAAAGGAGGTCCAAATGTGTGTTTGGTGGAGTTGGGGATGGTTGTGCAAGATAGCATCACAACTCCAGAAAACAATTGTCGAAAACAAGTCTTGTGAAAGTGAATGGCTCATTATGCCCATTCAAGGGAGTCATGGTGTGCTTCATGTATCTCTCTAGCTCTACACAGGTCTGATTGTTCCTTCCTATGTACAGAAGCCATAAGTGTGACCAGTCAGTTGAAAAGTATCCTTGCAACTTTCTTGACCATTCTCTACTCAATAATACCCCATATGCTTCTAGAATGTCCACAATTACAATGTTGATGCATTGATGAACTCATCCGTCAGCTGATAACCGGATGATGACATCCCTGAGTTCACCAATTGATGGAACACAAGTTTTGTTCAACTGGATGATCTGTGCATTTTTCTTGTTCCATTGAGCATTGATCTTCTTGGCCACAGAGAGTGACATGACATTAACTGATGCACCAAAATCAACCAAGCAATTGTGTACATTGAAGTCAAATATTTCAAATGTTAACAAGAATGGTGGGAAAAGTGTGTTTGCCTCTAGTTGAAGTGCATTAAGAAGAGATGCAAGAGCATCAGGAGACTTAATGGATCCCTCGTCTGAAGTGGTAGCATTAGTGGTAGAAATTTTCCCAATTTCTTGTAAAAGGATGTCCCACTAGTTGGTGATATTTGTGAGTTCGAACAGTGAGATGTCTCCACAAAGCTTCTTCATATCTTCTACAATGTTGTAATCTACTGTGGGAAAACTAACCGAGGTGTCCAGGGATGGAACCGGGTTTATGGTTTCTACTGGAATGGTTATATCTTTATTGCTGAGGGAAACACTTTTTGTTGGAACTGTTTTCTGGGACTTTGTCTTAGTGTTCTGCATTTATTTAGCTGGAGGAATTCAATCACAGTGGTTTCCCGTTGTTTTGTCAATTTGTATTGGTTACTTTGTTGTTAGGCTAGACCATCACTCAAAGGTTCCTTATCGGTATTAATTTTCTAGGCTGCAAGAACACACTGATACATGTTTACCACATGCCTAGTGCTTGGAGCTTCATCAGTTGCAATAGCTTATTCTTCTTCTTCATCAGGCTCAGCTTATTCCTTAACCATGACTAAGTCAATAAAATTCATAGCCGCATTGCTCATGCCTTGGTTCCATTGTGGGAACGTCTTCTTCGAATGATGTTCATTGTGGAACCTATTGTAAGAATCTGTGCCAATTTTCTCAATGTTTAGAGTCATATTGGAACTCTGCACAGATTTCGTCAGCTGATTTTTGCTGGAAGTTGCATTCCTTTTGAGGAAGTACTTGGGGGGCTTACTACTCATGGTAGTCTCGCTTGTCCTTTTTTTTAGTTTAGCCATTTCGGTGGTGAGGGACTTGATGAGACGACTAAGGATTTCCATATCATTCGGTTCCTTTTCCTTAGCCCTACTTACAGAGGCCTGAGACCTCTTACCTATGTCCTTGGAGTCTTGTGACGATGCTAGACCTAGAAAAATTCAAGGGGATCTCCTCGTTAATAAGTCCAAACTAGACCTCAGACCGTTTGGAGTAGGAGTCCCAGTAGTGGGTGGTAATGTAGTGCCTTGACTGTGGTAGCGCATAGAGGTAAGTATAATGACTTTGGTCGAAAGCAAGTGTGTGACCTTGCAGGGAGTCAAGTGAGATGCATGGGGGTTCTAATACACGAAGGGGAAAAGGAAGTGTGCCCCTTAGAAGCCTATAATAGTACGCAGCCCGAAAGGAACACACAATCGAAATGACATCACAAGATGGAAGAGGAATAGTCCACAAACCAAAGTGATGGGTTAATCTAACAACACGGCTTCAACAAGATTCATACAATTGCATACAAAATAGCTTATAAAAAAATGTGTAAGCTAAACAACATACATTCCTAAAGAAACCAAAATATTCCAACTACAATAATAACATATGCATGAAAATGTGTTGGCTTAGTTATTACTATTATAAGTGAAAGTTCCATCCATACATACAACATTGACAACCACTAGCCCCAATAGTGGAACATTACAGTCAACACCGACTGCTCCTTCAAGGAAGTATACTAGCTCTACGTTGTGGAGAAGCCAAGGCTCATTACCATACTCTCCAAGCCTTCTCTGAGCCTAAGCCTAGCCAAAATCTTGGCTCCCAAAAGCCCCTTCCATGAGTTATGAGGTTCTATTTATAACAAAGGGTGGGGTGACCCTTGAAATTCCCCTTTGTGACTCTTTGACTACCCTCTTGAATCTTTAAATTCTTTACAAATAACTCATTACATTAAATAGTGACTGCTCACATTCCACTAATGACACTTGGAATTTCACTTACAACATATTTACAAATAATATACATTTTCCACATGTACCGATGTGAGACAAAATAGGCTAGAGACAGCCTCACAAGGCAAACACTATAACTCAGAAGTTTCGGGAAAGACCAACTCGGAAACTTCCACTTGATGCTTCTTGGTGATCTACTGGTACTAAGCTTGGTATTGTGCTATGGTGTCCCCAAACTACTTGATGATGTCTTTCTAACCACACACTCTTGCCTCCATTGCTTTTGGGTATATGGTCTTGGAACCCTTGTCCAACTCATCTTGAATTGTGTGCAACATGGTCTTGACTACGGTGGGACCACCAATGTACCTTTGCATGTTTTCTGCACTCAACTCCAAGTCATCGCTAGAGGCCTCTCGCCTTAGCTGCTCCATGTACATGTTGATCTCTAGCCACACTTGGTTATTTTCCTTAGATTCGATGAGGGAACTGATTGACGGGATCCTGTGCATTTTTACCATGACATCCAAAGTATTAAACAACCGTGCATATGAAGCCTGTATGTTTTTGATGAATAAGGTGAGCTTCTCATAATTCTAGATCAACATATGGATTCCTACTTTGTCTAGCTCTTCCCGCGGCTTCATCAACTTATGAAAGTAAATCAGAGCTCCCTTGTACCTCATTTTCCACTCTTGCACATGGGCAATAACAACATGTATGTTCCTAAGAGTTTGAACAAACTCCTTGCTCTAATGCTGCAAGCCATGCACATGGACAACTGCTTTGTGCATGGTGAAAAAATCATCATATATTTTCTACATGGTGGTCTCAAGTGTTGATACTACAGTGAGCATCACTTTCCTCATATCTGCCATTGCCGAAACTATGCTCTTCTCTTGAGATTGTTATGCCTCTTGCTTTGCTGCCTGTAATTTCTTTGTTAGTTGTTCATTCTTGGCCAACAAGTACTTGACATTGGAGCTTGTTTCTTTGGCATAGGCCAAGGTGGCTTCGACAAGGGTGGTTGGATGCTTCCTGGTGTCTGGCACTATCACTCTTTCCTTCATGAATGCAGGTGATGCGTGATTATCCGGAAAGTGCTTCCTTCATGCCTATACAATCCTCTTCTACAACTCATCAAATGATAGATTGTAGACATCCATGACCAGATCATCATTAAGGAGGACAAATCTCCTTGTTCACTCAAGACTGGTTATGAAACTGGGGGTGGTGGAGACTAAGAGGTGACCTTAGGTGCTCTTGGCATGAGGTCAGTGTCTTCATTCTGTGGCTCCTACTCTAACTCCATGTCTCTCTTCTCAATCCACTATTCAATCTGTTGAGCCAGTTCTCGATCCTACATCTGTTCACTGTCTACCTTAGCTGCTGGATGTTTTGGCTCCACAACCTATATGGGCACTATTTGCTTTGTCATTGCACCTTTCCTTTCTTATTCCTCCCATTTCTTATTTTCTTTTCTTTCTCTTCTTCTCATCTATTTGTTCCTCCTTCATCTTCTTCTCCCTCTCCTACAACTTTAGTTCTGCTACCTGAAGGCTCTGCTGTTCTCTTCCTCCGCTTTGTTGTTGGTGTCCTCTGGTTCCTTTTTCTTCTGCTGCCAAAGCTACCTACATGAAGATTGAATACAATTTTACTCTGCATCTTTGTTCTCCCTATATTATGTCAGTAACTTCCTCTTTTCATGACCTTGTACTAGATTGCTGCCTTCTGCTATTGTTGTTGGACTTGCTGCCATATTAGTGTTCACTCCTTTTCTATGGACAATTGAGTGTCTGCATATATTGTCAAGTTAAATTGTACTTTGTCAATTTCTTCCCCAGTACTTCTTACAATGTTCTTTCTTGAAGCATCTCTCTTTGGTGTCATGGTACAATTACTGCTAGAGAGAAGTGCTTCACGAGTGTGGTACCTGTGGGACAAAAAGGACACTTATGGCAAGAAAACATTAGATCTTACAAATCTAACTTCACATCATGATGAAGCAGATATCATGGCATCTAATGAGAGGGATTGCATAATTTTGACTGGTAGGGGTGATTGGCTGACTGTGGGGAAAGTGGACTGCACAATCCCAATAGTTCGTGTGGAAGCTTGATGACTCGAACTGAGCAATTCAGTTTGGACTAGGGCTTGGGAGAGACTACACATTGCGTAGTCTCAATTTCTAATATGGTAGAATGGCTCCTAGAACTACATAGTGCACAGTTGTAGCTAGGCCAAGACAACCTTTGCGCAATTCCAAAAGCCCAGGAAAAGGCCTTGAGCTCCCAGATTCTGCAGTGCATGTAGTGAAATGTGAGATCCTGGTAAGGGTAGCCTAGATATGACCATGGGGAGTGTGAAAAAAAGAAGATTTGAAGGATGATGTGATGTTTATTTCATATCTAATTGAGTGATGATGCATGCAAGTAAAACAAGTGCAGGGATTAATCAAATAGAAGGAGAATGATGCATGTGGAGAGAGTCGCTGCAACGATGACCATTAGTGAAAAAATAGGGTAATGACAGCCTCACAAGACAAATAGTATGACTAGAGAAAAACTCACAAGATGAACACTATGACTCATAAGTTTGGCAAAATACCAACTTAGAAACCTCCACTTAATGCTTCTCGATGACATACTAGTACCAATCTTGGTATTGTGTTATGGTGTCCCCAAACTGCTTCATGATGTATTTCTTAGAACAGACCCTTGCCTCCATTGTTTCTGGGTATATGGTCTTGGAACCCTTGTCCAACTCATGCTGAAGCATGTGAAACATGGTATTGACTACGGCGGGACCACCAATGTACCTCTGCATGTTTTTTGTGCTCAACTACAAGTCATCGCTTGTGCCCTCTCACCTTAGCTGATCAGTGTACCTGTCGATCTCTAACTAGACGTGGTTCTTTTCCTCAGCTTTAGTTAGGGAACCGGTTGACGGGATCCTGTGCATTCTTACCATGACATACAAACTCTTAAAAACCATGCATATGAAGCCTGTATGCTATTGACGAACAAGACAAGTTGCTCATAATTATGGATCAACATTTGGATTCATGCTTTTTCTAGCTCTGCCTACGACTTCATCATCTTATGCAAGTAAAGTAGAGCTCCGTTGTAGCTCTTGTCCACTCTTTCACATGGGAAATAATAGCATGTAGGTTCCTAAGAGCTTGAACAAACTCCTTGCTCCACTGTTGCAATCCATGGACATGGAAAACTGCTTTGTGCATGGTGACAAATTTATCATAGAGTTTCCACATGGTGGTCTTAAGTGTTGATACTACAACGAGTATCACTTTACTCATCTCTGTAATTGCATAAACAATGCTTTTCTCTTGAGATTGTTCTTCCTCTTTCTTGGTTGCCTGTAATTTCTTTATCATTTGTTCATTCTTGGCCAACAAGGACTTGACATTGGAGCTTGTTGCTCTAGCATAGGCCAAGGTGGCTTCGGAAAGGGCAGATGGATGCTTCCTCGTGTTTGGCACTGTCACCCTTTCCTTCATGAATGCAGATGATGCATGATTATCCAGAAAATGATTCCTTCATGCCTGTACAATGTTCTTCTGCAACTCACCAAATGACAGATTCCACACATCCATGACTGGATCATCATCAAGGAGGAAAACATCTCCTTGTTCGCTCGAGACTAGTTCTGACACTAGAGGTGGCATAGACTAAGAGGTGACCTCAGGTGCTCTTGGCATGAGGTTAATGTCTTCATCCTGTGGCTCCTTCTCTAACTACATGTCTGTCTGCTCAATCCACTATTCAATATGCTGAGCAGTTCCCAATCCTACATGTGTTCACTATCTACCTCAACTGCTGGATGTTCTGGCTCCACAACCTGTATGGGTGTTGATTGCTCTGTCATTTGCGCCTTGCCTTTCTTCTTCTTCATGTTTATGATTTTATTCTCTTTCTCTTCTTCTTAGCTATTTTTTCCTCCTTTATCTTCTTCTCCATCTCCTGCAACATCAGTTCTACTACCTGCAGGCTCTGTTATTCTCTTCCTCCACTTTGTTGTTGGTGTCCTCTACTTCCTTTTGCTTTAACTACCAAATATGCTTGCATGAATATTGAATATACTTTTACTCTGTAGCTTTGTTCTCCCTATGTTATGTTAACAACTTCCTCTCTCCATGACCTTGTATTGGATTGCTTCCTTCTGCTACTACTGTTGGACTTGCTGCTATGTTAGTGTTTACTCCTTTTCTATGGATAGATGAGTGTTTGCATATATTGGGAAGTTAACTATTACTTTGTCAACTACTTCCCCAGTGATGCTTACAATGTTCTTTCTTAAAGAAACTCTCTTTGGTGTCATGGCACAATTACTACTGGAGAGAAGTGCTTCACGAGTGTGGTACCTGTGGGATAGAAAGGACACTCATGGGAAGAAAACATTAGCTCCTACAAATCTAACTTCACGTCATGATCAATTAGCAATCAGGGCATCTAATGAGAAGGATTTCAAAATTTTGACTAACAGGGGTGACTGGCTAACTGTGGGGAATGTGACTGCGCAATCCCAATAGTTAGTGTGGAAGCTTGATGATAGGAACTGCGCGATGTGTAGTTCATTTTGGGCCAGGTCTCGGGAGAGACTACGCATTGTGCAGTATCAATGGCCAAGCTGGGAGACTGGTTCCTGGAACTGCGCAGTGCACAGTTGGAACCAGGCCAGGACAACCTCTATGTAATTCCAAAAGTCAAGGGAAAGGCCTTGAGCTCCCAGATTGTGCAGTGCATGTAGTGAAATGTGATATCCAAGCAAGGGGAGCCTAGATGTACCCATGGGGAGTGCGAAAACAAGAATATCTTAAGGATGATGTGATGTTGAGTGCAAATCTAATTGAGTTATGATGCATGCAAGTAAAACAAGTTCAGGGATCAATAAAACAGAAGGAGAATGAAGCATGTGGAGAGAGTCACCTCAATGACGACTGTTAGTCCAAAAACTAGGTAATGCATGTGACACATGGGAAAGGAAATGAAAAACTTGTAACAACACTTCTAGAAGATAAAAAAAGTTATAACCCAAGTAGTCACTCAAAAAAACAAGTGAAACAACACTCTCAAAGGCTAAACAAGCAAAAAGTGATAGAAAAGGCAGTAAAAGACGACAAAAGAAAAACTCACCTGGAAAAGTGATAACGATGCTCCGAAGGTTCCTTGATCTCCTCAAGCATGCTAATGCTTGATGATCGAGTATTCAAATAATCTCTAGAGGTTTCTATTACATCGATTTGAGAAAAATCAAAATTCATGACGTGTATGCCTGAGATCAAGGATAAAAGCGACACATAGCGGAAACTTCTAATGATAGCATTGTGCCAACTTCAGAAAACTAATAATATATCCCTACTTCCTAGGGAATTTTTTTTATTTTCAGGGAAAACGTTGCCATGCATGCACAGAGAGATTGTGTAGTTCATGGGGAATTTGGACAACTCACTATCTCATGCATCGGGCAATTGCTGAAGGAAATCTTATGGACAATTGCTCGGATGATGGCTTAGGTTGCCTCTCATGGTTTGTGTAGTTTCCCAGTTGAAGGCAAGCTACTGACTGGGTCTACACAATTCTAGAGCTGAATCTCATTGTTGGCATGAACTACGCATTTCCTGAGAGAAATATTGGTTTCCATCAAGGATTGCACAACTCACTAAGGTAAGTCTAGAACCGGATTTCAACCAAGTCAATAGGCCAAATTTTGGTTAGACAACAAAGCAAGTAAGAAAACAAAATCTATAAAGAAAAAGATAAAACTCAATGAAAGCACAAGTACTTGGGTCAGTGTGAGATAAGATGTTGGGATTTTAGGAGGGAGGCTCTAAAATGAAGCACAAGAAAAATTTTGGAGCGTGGTTGTACCCGCTACAATAGAGTGCTTGGTGGGTTCATCATCTGTGATGACTCCAATAGCATGCAAGTCCTTCTCTATGACATAAAACTCTTCATAGTTTTTCGTTAATGTTGGTTTCACAGTTCGCTTGACAAACTGTGCAATATTGGTTAGTGGGGCAGAAATGTAGTAGTCGATGGTGATGGAGTCATAAGGTTTTGTGTCGTTTGAAAACTTGTTTAAGATGCGATCAAACTTATGATTGAAATATTTAACATTTTCCTTCTTCTCCATCTTAAGACTACCCAACTCTTCCAATAACATGGGAGGGGTCTTATCTTTAACAAATTTCTCAAGAAATATCCTTTTGAATACCCTCCAATTCTGGATGGATTTTGGAGGAAGGTTGTTGTACCATACAACTACTCTACCATCTAAGGTACATGGAAACAGTCTACATGCAACATCATCATAACGTAACTTAAGTGTTCGAAGATGTAGGTAAACATTGTCTAAGTGATCTTCAACATTCAATGCCTTGTCAAGGTCATATTTCATCAAGAGCTTCTCCACGTGTCTTGGCATCTTGTGTAGGACACCCGAAAGTTCCAATGGGCCCTGAGTCATCCAATCCATATTTTGGTTTGCCATGTTGTCTTCTTCATTTTCCTCCCCTTCCACTTTTGAATCTGTTGGTTCCTCTTCCTCTTCTTCTCCTTTCTTTCCTTCCTCTTTTCCTTCCCTGTCGGAATTTGAACCCGAGAGCAATGGGTTACCTCCTTCTCCTTTGTGAAAGAGTGGAGGCTCCTCTTCCCTTTCCACAACCTCTTCTCATTCTTCAAGAGCGGCGAGGATCTCTTCTTATACATAGGAGATCACTACTCCTGTGGGGGTGGTCTTGTTCTTCTTTTGAAAATATGGAAGAGTGATTACTCCCAATATCAGTCCAACAACTTTTGAAAATTGAGGGGTGATGGGGTGGACAACCAAAAGTTGATGGTACGAGATTTCACGTTCATGCCTGGGTAGTGAAGAGTTACCAAATTCAGGGTTGCGAGTAGGGGAGAGAGAGTGAACGTTACTTCCTTGACCAGAAGATGGATGAGTGGGGTCAGTGGGAGAATCAATCATATAATACTGGCAACCGTCCTTCTAGTGCCATAAATGTTGAGGGTGTTGGACCCACCAACATTTAGGGAATATCCCTGATATGAAGTCCGAATCAGACCTCACACTGTTTGGATAGGGGACCCATATGGTATAATGACCCAGTTTTCAAATACTTAAATATTTTCCTTGGCTCTAGTTGTCATTTTAAGAAAGTGATGCAATGACATCTTTGAAAATCAAGGTGAGTGTTCCTAGTGATCGTGAAACACAAATGTGCCTAGGTTCTCTTATTGCAAAAGGGGGGGAAAGTGAGCCTCTAAGTGAGAGGGAATAGTACCACCTAGGAAGAAACACACATGAACCAGAAAGACCTATCCAACATCCAGCAGAATAGTCCACAATGGATGCAACAATCATTACAACCAATGAACAAGGGAAGATTTGTCTACCATCCAACGGAGTAGTCCACAATGGATGTGATAGTCATTATAAATGACAAGAAAGGAAAGGTATGTCTAGTATCCCATAGAATAATCCACAAGGATGAGACAATAATGACAACCATTACAACACAATTCCCCAACAAGATAAGAACTAAAATAACTGAAATATTTCAATTATATTAGTACATGTGAAAGAAAACATGAAATAAAAACATTCAGATAATAGTCTTACAAACATCTATAAGTCATGCATGGAAACATACTAGCCTGAAAAGGCTTCTGTAATTAAGAAAAAGTTCCAAGACACATATTTGCTTTGCACATCACGAGCCCTAGTAGTGGGACATTGGAGCCACTCCTTGCTCCTCAAAGAACTAATTAAACTCTCTAATGCTTTGCGGGAGGATCCAAGGAGAAAATTCCTTTGCTCATACAATGAAGGGGTATGTATAACCAAGGGGTGATGCATACCACTTGTGATTCTTTAACTACCCTCATGACTGTTCAACTTTCGATGACTTTTAAACTGACATGACTCTTCATATTCATGTGTGTCCATCGGACTTCCACTTTACAATACATTTGATTTACAATATACATGGCCCACAATAGTGATGTGGCATATGACAACTCATGACACGACTTGACATGACACTATTGACACAGACTGGATTGATGATGTGGCAATGTCAAGCTGATGTTGATGTTGAGTGATAAATGTGTTCTTGGATATGATTTCTCTCCTCCTCCACATAGCTTGGTGATGCAGGGTGATCCAGGTGGATATTGGTGGCAACCCACCTATTCCACTTGGACCCCCACCATTGTTTCTTTCAGTTTTTCAGTTTCCTTATTTGTAGCACAATTTACTATTTTCAGTAGTTTTTCGGGTGCTGAACTTTCAAAGCCGTTTTGAGGCCCTAAATGACGTTTTTTTTGGTAAAACTAGGACCAACATGGGTCTTGGGCCAATGTTGGTCATTCGAAAGCTGTATTCCTTGGATAGATCTTTCTAGTGAGGTATTTTGCATGTCAAACGGAGATCGTATGCCAAAGTTACGACCCTGGGAAGTTGATGTACCAATTTACCCAAATGGGGCCCATAGCCTGACACTTCATCTCCTAGGGTTAGGTTTTTAGATGTTTAAGGTTTTCCATTATTTCTCAATAATAAATAGGCCTTTGAGCCTCATTGTAACATAGTTCAGAGGCATGTAGTCACCACATCTCTTCTCAGAGATAAGCTACCATCGCCTGAGCTAGTCTTATTTCCATTCTGTTTGTAAGCATATTTCAGTATTTGATATTAATGAAATGAAGTGTTATTTCTACTGCATCTTTGTATTTATGTTTATATCTGTAATTTGTTGTGTTCTTATTTAAATCTAGATCAGTGGTATCAGAGCGGTCTGCTCTTTCTATGTTTTTCTTTGCATGTCCCCAACGAGGTTGGGATATAAGGAGTTAGGGCTCGATTTGGTTGAACCTTTGCAAGATCAGCCTCACAAACCCCGACAACCACCCATGGGGAAAGAAAAGAAAGATGAGGGGGTAGGAGATCCTATCAAAATATTGCTCGAGGAGGCCCTTGAGAAACAAAGGAACGCGATGATGGATAACTTTACCCAGATCCTTCAAGGTTTACCCACCAGTGGTGCATCCACATCCAACAGCCACTCTAGAGGCTCCACTCCTTTTAAGGTACAAGTAAATTTTGACATTCACACATTTGAGGGCCAAATAGATGTAGATGCCATAGATGGTTAAATCTACTAGAAGGATATTTTTATGTTCATGATTTTTCCAGTCGAGAAAATATTACTTTTTCTCTTCTCAAAGCTACCCCCACGTCAAGGACTGGTGGGAAGCCTACTGTGAGCAGAAGGATGAAAGTATGACGTCACTTTTTTTAGCCGCACCCACTTGGAATTCGTTTCGAGATGCCATCAAGGAGTAGTACTATCCCGTTGGGAGCTATGAGGATAAATACATAAAGTGGATAACGCTGCGGCAAGGAAGGGACCAATATGTGCTAGAGTTTACCAATGTTTTTCATACCCTTCGCATGAAGTTGGGTATCAAGGATTCTGAGAAACATTTGGTACTCAAGTACCATGGCTACCTACATAGGTATATCTAGGACGAGATGGAGTTCTTGGAAATCTCCTCTCTCGGCACGACGTATCGATACGCTGTCAAGATTGAGTAGAAGTTTAAATAGAAGAAGCAAGACTTTGGATCTGCCAATCTGAAGCAAGGGAAAGGTGCCCCCAAACCACAGAACAAAGGAAAAAGCCAAGGAGGGCCTTTTCAAATGGTTGGTTATGCCTTTTGGGTTGACAAATTCTCCTACAACCTTCATGAGGCCGATGGATGACATCTTGCAGCCATTCATCAACTCATTTGTAGTGGTATACTTGGATGACATCCTGATCTTCAACCAGAGTTGGGAAGAGCTCCTCCACCACATCTGACAGGTTCTCCAAATACTGCGTCAAAACAAGTTGCATGCCAATTTGGAGAAATAAACTTTTGGCATGACTCAGGTTCAATATCTAGAATACACTATTGATGAACGAAGGGTGCATGTGGATCCAACCAAGATCCAATTCATTTAGGATTGGCCAGCCTCAACCACTCTGATAGAGCTCTGTAGCTTTCTGGATCTTTCCAATTTCTACCGCAGGTTCATGTTGGGATTCTCTCATATCACTTGGCCCTTGAGTGAAGTCACAAAGGGAGGAGCGAAATAAAAATTCTTTTGGTCTGAATCTCAACAGAAGGCATTCGCAAAGTTGAAACGTCACCTTTTCTCTGCACTAGTGCTCACTTTACCAAACTTGCAACAACCATTTGAGATCGAGATAGATGCCTCTGACTATGTTATTGGGGTAGTCCTTACTCAACAGGGGCATCCAGTGGCATATCACAGTGAGACACTTTCAAACACAGTCCATAAGTATCCCACTTATGACAAAGAGATGTATTCCATTGTGCAGGCCTACCAACAATGGAAGCATTACATTTTGGGGAAGGAAACGGTCATCCACATAGACCACCGACCCATGTAGTTCATACAAATGCAAGGGAAGTTGTAGAATGGTTTCCATCAGAAGTGGTCCACATAGCTGCAACAATTCCATTTGAATATCAAGTATAAGAAGGGCAACACCAATAATGTTGCAGACTACCTCAGCCGACCGTCGATCATGGTGTTAACCACCGTGTTCAACTCTTGTGGGCACGAGACTTCTTATTGGCCACTTCTCTACAAAAGCAACCCAGAATTTAGCCACACATACCAGACGCTCTTGGAGGGTCAACAAGTTCCAGATTTTCACCTCGAGGATGCCCTGCTATGTGACCTGGGACACCTTTTTGTTCCTTCAAGTGAGCGAGCCAAGATGATTTTGGAAGTGCACTACAGTCAGGCCATTGTTCATTTCAGGGTCAAGAAAATAATGACAGCACTGCAAAAGTATTTTTATTGGCCGAATCTTTGATAGGATGTCGGGAATTACATCAGATCCTGCACTGTCTTCGCCATTGCCAAACCGACCATTAAGAAGCAAGGCCTCTATACTCCTTTGCCTACCCCTAGTCGACCTTCAGGATCCATCTCCATGGATTACATGTCAGGCCTTCCTTCTACTAAGTATGGAAATGACAGTGTTTTTGTGGTCGTCGACAGATTCTCAAAGATGTCCATTATGGCAACCTGCAAGAAGAATATCACAAGAACATCCACTGCTAAACTCTTCTTTGAACGAGTGTTGGTACACTTTGGGATCCCATAGTCTATCATCTCAGATCGGGACAATACATTCCTCGGTACAGTTTTGTCCAGTCTCTGGTTGATGCTGGACACCAAGCTCACTAAGTCCATATCTTTCCATCCCCAAACTGATGGCTAGATAGAGGTCTTCAACAGGATGATCATACACATTCTGCGCATGTACAACTTAAGGCATCCACACATATGGGATGAGAGCCTCCCCTATGTCTATCATCGCTATAACCAGGCTCTCCACAACTTGATTGGCCACAACCCTTTTCAGGTGGGCTTGGAATTCCAGCCACTATGTCCCATTGATGTGTCCATACCATTTGTAGCTACTCAGGAACATTCGGCTCATGTCTAGTTGGGAGCCGATAAGGAAAAAAACTTCATTAAGCACATCCAACATATCCACCAGCAGGTCCATGACATTATGGAGAAATCAAATGCCAAGTACAAGTAGCGACATGATCAACATTAGGTGCCACACAAGTTTCAGGTGGGCGACAAAGTCTGGTTGCATTTGCATAGGGAACGCCTTACCAGAGCCTATCGGAAACAAACACCACTCCAACATGGTACTTACACCATTACTAAGGTTGTGGGAGACAATGCATTTGAGCCCAACATTCCCCCATTCCTTGGCCTACACCCAATGTTCAATGTGGACCGCCTTCGACCCCACTTCCCACCATTGCCGGACACATCAGACATTGCATAACATCTCACACCTACAAAGTCAAATCCAAATTGCATGGAACAAGCCAAAACTGATTGGATCATGGACACATAGATCAAGAACACTTGATAGCAAAGGATCCAACTATATCGAGTCGTCAAAGCAGGCCAACTCCTTCACCAGGGAAAGTGGCTCACTAGGGACCAAGTTCAACAGAAGTTTCCTCATCTCATGGAGGAACTCAACGCAATGGGGACCATTGCTTCCTTAGCAGGAATGAATGATCCAAGTGGATATTGGTGGCCACCCGCCTATTCCACTTGGACCCCCACCATTGTTTCTTTTAGTTTTTCAATTTCCTTATTTGTAGCACAATTTACTATTTTTGGCAGTTTTTTGGGTCCTGAACTTCTAAAGCCATTTTGAGGCCCTAAACGACATTTTTTGGGAAACATAGGACCAACATGGGTCATAGTGTTGGCTTAGGGGGTCCTGACCCAGGTTCAGAGTTAGTTGTGCCAAAAGAATCCCTACACTACTGGCCCTTTCGGCATCAATGTGCAATGCGCAGGCTGAAGTCTCACCCGAATCAATATGGGGGGATGCTGGAACCAAGTTTCTGCACACAGAGATCAGTGTGATGTCTTTTTGGTGACCTAAATCTGCCTTCGTGTATATCTTTATGCTCCTATGGCATATCGTTGTTACTTCCTTCAATCAGCCTCTAGACCTCCGCGAAGGTCTACGATTGGCTTTTGCAGAGTTGATGAAGCCCCGAAAATCGTTGCTACAACATGGGGCAAAACCATCCGGTCTGGACATTGGTTAGCAACTCCTTTTCCTTTTGGTGTAGTGGCTCTAACTGGGGATAATAGGACCAGTTTCCTAGAAAATATTTGATAGTGTTGGTGGGGTGATATATGATGTAACAGGAGAATGGCTAAGCTAAGTGTAATCTAATCTAAGTAACAAACAGATGCATATATCCTAGATTAACACTATTTAGCTATAAATATACCTGGGAATTAAGTACAATATGCGATCTACAATGATTCCCTACAGAAATTGGTAATAAAGATCATTCAACTGCAATAAGAAGTGAAATTGTTTAACAATAATCGTTTTGGATAAATAGTTAGCCAAAACAATTGTGAAAGATATATCGCATATAAAATCGTTCATGTATTCAGAATAAAGTCAAAGCCAACATCATACAAAAGTGCAATAATGTTAAACTATAATTCATACTTTCACACATAAAACAATTAAAAGAAGAATTATTTCCTGATACATAAATAAAAGAAGATCATAAGATAAAAGTACTATATATGACGAGTCCTACTCATGTGCTTCAACAATATTAATCCAATCTCAATCAATCCAACACATTCTAAGAGTACAAAAGTTCATTTCAGTAGAGCATGCTAGATATTTGAAAGAAAATAGATCATGTTCCATTCATTCCATTAGAACCTCCTCAAAAGTACAGAAGTGTAATGTTTTGAAGAATGTTTTTGATAAAATTTCTGGATGCCCCTCTAAATGCATGAGAGGGGTTTAAATACTAAACTATAGGTTCTAAAATAGATTATTACAAAAATAGATGAGGATGTTTAAACGACCTTCCTTAGATCATGCAAAAATAAAACTGAAAATAAAAATAAACTGAGTGACTAACTCCTTTTCATTTTGTCTTTGAGATTGCAAATATCTATCATAGGCTTCAGCTGTGTCGGTTGGCTAATCAAAGATTTTAACTGCCCAACAAATATAACATCTGTTAGCACTAGCACCATTTTTTGTGTGGAGGTTGTTAAGCATCTCAAGGTCATCCACTGGTTGTATGGTTTTACTAAGAACTGCCAGTACGCTTCCCAGTTTAGCTTGCTCATCTGTTTGATTACCTCCTTCATTTCCTTTGTTGCTTGCCTCCACTACTACTCTATTTGTTTGACATTTGGAAGAAATCATGGTATGCATTTTGTAACCAAGTTGGCGCCATGAAAATTTTCATTGATGACTTCTATTATGCTGTTTGGTGCTACTGCTGCAATCGTTGTTGCCCTTTCCGCTTGCTTGAGCCGAGAATCCCAATATGTGAACAAGATGTCTTTATGCGATTCCTCTAGCTTTGACAAATCAACCTTTCTCCCATCTGCTAATTCTTGCTAGGTGACAAAGTGATCCAAATTGGATCCATAAATGACTGTCATAGAACCATGACTATATCAGGACGAAACAAATCCTTGAGGAATCCAAAATAGCAATTGAAAACACCCTGAACTAGTGGCCATGGCAGCTGGCATGGAACAATGAGGACCTCGGTCAAAACGCACTAACAGAGGCCCATGGAGACTGCGTAGGAGGTCAAAATAGCCCCTGGGAGCCCCGGATCGGGAAAAGGAGTTGATTTTCGATGCGCGTTGGGCAAACAGGGCCGAAAAGGAGGAGCCTTAACCACTCGGTCGTGTGGGGGAACTAGAGGACCCCAGGCGGAAAAAAGGTCAAGGTGCTAAAGTACAAAGGCGGGACCCGTGCCCTGGAAGCCGGTGGTATTGATCGGGGCACCCTTTAACGGTAAGCGGTTTTGGAGAAAGCGGAGTGATCACACTCAGCTATCAACACGTGGCAGCGGAGGTGAGAGAAAAACCTCCGTGATCACGCATTATCGGTCGAGCAAGTCAACTGCGCTCGACATGCGAATGACGTTTGATTTGGAGGAGCCCAGATCAGACGGCTGAGATTGTGCCCAATAGACAAAAGCGGAATCGACAGGGGATTAAGCCGCGATTTAAGGGGATTTGGAATCTGTTGACCACCACGGTGGAGAAAGAAACAAATCAACGAACAGGCTGGCACTGTTCTGATGGAGACACGTGGCTACTTCCTGAGCATTCATGCTGACACCGAATAGGGAACTCCCAGCACGCAGGCGACAAGCGAATCGATGCAGGTGGGAGAGGAACCGAACAGGCATGGAGGTCGAATGGCTAAAGCCATGAACAGAGATAGTGAGCAGAGATTCAAAGAGAGAGAGAGTGAAGAGTCCAAGCGACCAAGAGAGACAGTGAATAGTGAACCTTGAGAGGAGGACTGAGCACAGAGAGCAGTAAAGCCAAGCAGAGGAGACAGAGGGCCAAGCTGACCGCAAGCAGCATCAAGCACCAGAGAGCTTGAGGAATCAAGCCTTCCCATAGAGGAATCTGTCCAGATTGAGCATCATAGTTGGCTCTTTCCACTGTAGACTGAGGGTCACAGAGCTGGTAGGAAGAACAAGAGTCTTTGTACTCCAAGTGGCTTGGGGAATCCAAGAACCACCCTACCAAGCAAAATATGCTTCAAGAGAACTCATATTGAGTCCCTGCATTGTAATTTCTCTGCTAAAAGATACAATAAAACAAGGCCACCACTGAAGCTGGACCGGAGATGTAGCCCTGGAGAATAGGGTGAACTCCTTATTAAAACTGTTTGTGTCTTTGTGTTGCCTACTACATTTCTCTGCTGTCTTTCCATTTATTTTATATGTATTGGAAATCTGATCGATCCATTGTTTCAATAACACAGAACACACACACCAGCACATGGGTCTGTAATACCTTTTTTTTTAATAAATCTTTCACTGAGGTCACTCATAGGGTGATTATCAGATCAAGTGGTATTAGAGCTCTAGGTTGTAAGGTTAGACAAGCTTGTGTTGGTTTAGATGTGAATGCTCACTAGATCAAAGCTCAAATTAGGAGAAGGAGAGTTGGTGGAAACTAATCCTAAAATTGGGAGAGTCTATTCTCGAAAGACAATGTTAGAAGAAGGTTCTATAGGGCCAGACCCTCAATTCCTAGAAAGTTTCCTAGCTATAAAGTCTATGGTAGAAGAAATGTATAGGGACTTTAGAAAGCATAAGGGTGAAGATTCATTAGGCTCTAAGCAAGATAAAGAAGAAGATGAATCTCATTCCCATGACCATTCCAAAGGAAAGGGGAAAGAAGAAAGCTCCCCTACACCTCCTAGTAGCCCTGTGAATAATAAGAAGGCATCTTTGATTAAGTTAGATGTTAAATTTGATTTGCCTATATATGATGGAGAGCTAAATGCTGAAAAGTTGGACAATTGGATTAGACAAATTGATGTGTATTGCAGAGTACAAAATATAGACTCAGACAAGAGAGGGATTTAGCTAGTAAGCCTTCGCCTAGGGGCCACTGCCTTGGTATGGTGGTGTTAGCCTCCTGTTGCAACAGGGTATCATCTTTCATGATTGACATTTTTACATGCCAAATATGTCATACTTTGCAAGCTGCAGTGTTCCATATTTCCAGATGAGACCAAAGAAGAAAGCCATGAAGTGTGCTGGTCCAAATGCCACTGCTGATTCCATTTTTGATGAGTTGTTCCAGTTTTGAAGAGTTTTCATTTAAGGGAGGTCCAAACAGTTTAATCTTGGTCTCCCTAGGTTTCAATTTCCTGTTTTAGAATATAGAGAATGATATCTGTCCAAACAGTTTAATCTTGGCAGATCTGTAGATAGGTAGAGAATCAAAGGGACCCAACTGTTTAATATGGGCCCTCGCAGAAATAAGTGTAGATTTAGATAGGAAAAATTCAAAAGAAAAATTGTAAATCTGGGTTTGCAAGGCTAAGTGCACCCTGTTGGCATTATGATTCAAGTGTTGTCCTTGATGGCAACTCACTCAGAGGTTGGTACAGATGCTCAGAAGTTGGTACAGGTGATGGCAACTTACTCAGAAGACAGATCCTAGTACAGCTTGCCAAGGAAGTTCATACACGCAGGTTTGTTAAGCCCAAGTCGCGTGTACACGCAGGTTGGCTTCAGAAAAAGCGCGTGTATGTGGAAAAGTACCTTTGGTCCATGGCGGTTAGTCCTTGGAAGTTGTGCCTATGGTTTCGGACCATTGTGTCTCGACGGGCGTGTCGATCCCTAGTTTTGAAGTTGATGGTATTGTGTTTCTATGGTTTTGGCTCTTGGTATTGAACAAGGCCTAAGGCTATATAAGGAGAAGATCACTAGGCAAAGAGTAAGTGTGTGGGTGTCTGACGCAGTGAGAGGATCTGGTATTGCTGGTTATCTGTTCGGGACGCTTGACAAGGATCGGATCTGACAGCAAAGGCAGAAGTAATCATTTCTAGATCTGCACGCGGGTTGCCTTTGGAGAAAGCGCGTATACACGCGGTTTTGGTACAGTGAAGTAGCGTATGCATGATAAGGGTTGATATTTCAGGTTGTTGCTGATTCTGGTGGTTGTTGCAGAGTTCTAGATTCTGGTTTGGGTTCTGTGTTCTTGATGACAGGGTTTCAGTGATTCGGTATTGGGTTGTTTAATGAATTATGATGCAAGTATAAGTTGATGATTGTATTGCGGTAATGTTTGCTTTGTACTCTTGGATCCAGTCTGAAAATTGATGAAACGTGGTCCCTGAAGGTTGTAGGGTCAGCACCTACGTACTAGTAAATGGATCAGCTAGTACAAGAGCTGAGGGGGTTGTAGCTCCCTTCCAGAAGTAGTTGGAAAACGAAAGAGAGGGTTGTAGCCCTCTGCAGGTTGTAGCCTGCATACTGGTAAAGGACTGCACCAGTATATTGTAAAAGAAGTTTCTCATTAAAGAAGAAAGAGACGAATTGCAGCAGGTGGTTTTCACCCACATTGGGTTTCCACCTTATATCATGGTGTTCATGTGTGTGGCTCTTGTGTGATGTTCTGTTCTGTTATACTGCACCTGTTTACTGTTAAATTGCTTAATAATGTTCTGATGCATTTACTGAAGATAAGATTAACTGAATCATAAGATATCTGCATATACGCTAGTTGCTTTAGACACAGTCGCGTGTACACGCGGATTCACTTAACTGAAGTCGCGTATATGTTTCTGAGTATGAAATTGAAAAGGTTTTATTGATCTGATAATACTGATTCACCCCCCCTCTCAGTATTATTTCCAACAATTGGTATCGGAGCAGGTCCTTCAGAGGAAGCTTGATCGCTTGAAGGAAAAGATCCATCAAAATGGCTAATCCAGAAAGAGAGGCACACATCAGGCCACCAGTCTTTGACAGGAACAATTTTACTCACTGGAAGATAAGAACCACTGCATATCTACAGTCTCTTGGAGCAGAAGTTTGGGGACTCGTAGAAGGAGGATACAAATTCCCATCAGCAACTCCTACAGATCCAGCAGAGAAAAAGCAATATGAGCTCAATGCCAAAGTAGTTAATGTTCTATTGAGTACTTTGACTCAATCAGAATTTATGAAGATCATGCATCTCAAATCAGCTAAGGAAATATGGGACAAAATCGTTACAAGCTACGAAGGAGATGATCAGGTAAAAATAGCGAAGCTTCAAACTCTCAGAATCCGGTATGAAACTCTTAAGATGCGAAGTAATGAAAGCGTAGCTAATTATTTCCTGCGTATGGATGAGATTGTGAATTGTATGAGGGATCTGGGTGAAGAATTTGAGGAAGTTGTCTTAGTTCAAAAGGTTTTGAGATCTCTGTCTACTAAATTTGATTCTAAAGTATCTGCCATAGAAGAAAAGGAGAATGTGCGGAAAATTACCATGTCACAGCTTCACGGGATCTTAACTGCTTTTGAAATGCGACAAGAGGTACCACCAGAGGCCGCATTCGAAGTGTCAGAGGAAGAAGATGAGGTAAATTTTGTCAAGAATCTTGAACGGGGAACTGGTCGGTTCAAAGATAAGCTACCTTTCAAATGTTTTCTATGTGGTAGAGTTGGTCACTATGCTGCTAGATGTCCTCATAACAAAGAAAGGATATATGAAGAAGATGGTAGAAGCTATTATTCCCATATTAAAAGTTCATTAAATGATAGTGAAGATATTAGAAGTCTCATGGCGCACAAGAAGAAGAATACTTCATCCAATAATAGCGAGGATATTAAAAGTCTCATGGCACATGAAGAGAAGAATGCAGAAACTGAAGAAGCTGCCAAATTAAAAGAACTATTGGAAACAGAAACCAGGGTAAGGGAGAGATTGCAGGATATAGCAAAAGATCAGAGCACAACTATTCAGAGACTTGAATCAAAGATCCTCTCTCTAAAAGAAGATCTTGAAGATCAAGAACATGAAGTGATCAAACTAAAGCGACAAGTGGAAGAAGGGAGAAAAGTTGAAGAAGACCTAAGGAAGCAGTATCTGAAAAAGGAAGAACAACATCAGGTTGAGGTAAATATCTTGAAAGGTAAACTAGAAGAAAAGGATAAGCTCTTACGATTTCAAGATAGTTCTAAAGTCTTGGATGATATTCTTAATAGTCAAAGATCTCCTGCTATCAAGACTGGTCTCGGTTTTCATGAATATGTTGAAGGTGAATCTAGTTCACAAGGTGAAGCAAGAAACTCTAATGAGAAATCTGAAATACTCAAGGAACAACCAAGGAAAGAAATTTCTCAAGGAAGATCCTTTACTCCTAACTATGGACGTGATAGACGATTATTTCCTCCACTGAATAATGTTGAATGTTATGTATGTCATAATCTTGGACATGTTGCAGCCAGATGCAGAAGTAGAATGGTTCAAGAAAGATCATCGCATCCCAGGTATTTCAGAGGGTATTGCTTTGCTTGCAATGCATATGGACACAAAGCAATTGATTGTGATAGAAGGAACATGAAAAATATAAGGTGTTATACATGTAACAACTATGGGCATAAAGCAAGGGAATGCAGGAGCAGATTTCAAAATTCAAGACAAGGGGACCATACATCATCACAGTTGCAGGAATTAAAGAAGACAGAGACAGAAAGGTGTGGGATAACTCAGTCAACTAACATAACAGACACAGGGGAATCTGAAAGTGATGAAATTCAGTATTCCATCCTGCATACGCTGATATAATGAAGACAAGTCGCGTATATACGCGAGTTACAGGCTGCAAAGTCGCGTATATGGAGAAAGGGCAGCAGAACAGACCCAGGTTCAGTCATGGTTGGCTCAGGCTCAGGGGGAGCAGAACAGACTCAGGAAATGATTCAGACATGGTTGGCTCACACTCAGGGGGAGAATATTCTTCAAATAATTCATTGTTGGCACTATGGTTAGAAGTTGATGATACATCTTGTTGTTTGATCAAAAGAATGGTATTGCAGGCTGATGCTTATGATACAGATCTGAATGGCTGGTCTTAGAACTTGCATCTGCTCAGGGGATGCGTGGATAGATTGGTACACTTTGGCATATACAAAGGAGGACCCAATTCAGAAACTTCAGCATGTACTCAGGAGGAGTATGGACAGCAGTATGGACAGTAGAAGGTATACCAAAGAAGAGCATACCTTGGTACGCCCTTTGCCCTTGATGTCAAAGGGGGAGAGTGACTTGGTGTGGTGGTTGCCATCAAGTCCAAAGGGGGAGATTGTTGGCATTATGATTCAAGTGTTGTCCTTGATGGCAACTCACTCAGAGGTTGGTACAGATGCTCAGAAGTTGGTACAGGTGATGGCAACTTACTCAGAAGACAGATCCTAGTACAGCTTGCCAAGGAAGTTCATACACGCAGGTTTGTTAAGCCCAAGTCGCGTGTACACGCAGGTTGGCTTCAGAAAAAGCGCGTGTATGTGGAAAAGTACCTTTGGTCCATGGCGGTTAGTCCTTGGAAGTTGTGCCTATGGTTTCGGACCATTGTGTCTCGACGGGCGTGTCGATCCCTAGTTTTGAAGTTGATGGTATTGTGTTTCTATGGTTTTGGCTCTTGGTATTGAACAAGGCCTAAGGCTATATAAGGAGAAGATCACTAGGCAAAGAGTAAGTGTGTGGGTGTCTGACGCAGTGAGAGGATCTGGTATTGTTGGTTATCTGTTCGGGACGCTTGACAAGGATCGGATCTGACAGCAAAGGCAGAAGTAATCATTTCTAGATCTGCACGCGGGTTGCCTTTGGAGAAAGCGCGTATACACGCGGTTTTGGTACAGTGAAGTAGCGTATGCATGATAAGGGTTGATATTTCAGGTTGTTGCTGATTCTGGTGGTTGTTGCAGAGTTCTAGATTCTGGTTTGGGTTCTGTGTTCTTGATGACAGGGTTTCAGTGATTCGGTATTGGGTTGTTTAATGAATTATGATGCAAGTATAAGTTGATGATTGTATTGCGGTAATGTTTGCTTTGTACTCTTGGATCCAGTCTGAAAATTGATGAAACGTGGTCCCTGAAGGTTGTAGGGTCAGCACCTACGTACTAGTAAATGGATCAGCTAGTACAAGAGCTGAGGGGGTTGTAGCTCCCTTCCAGAAGTAGTTGGAAAACGAAAGAGAGGGTTGTAGCCCTCTGCAGGTTGTAGCCTGCATACTGGTAAAGGACTGCACCAGTATATTGTAAAAGAAGTTTCTCATTAAAGAAGAAAGAGACGAATTGCAGCAGGTGGTTTTCACCCACATTGGGTTTCCACCTTATATCATGGTGTTCATGTGTGTGGCTCTTGTGTGATGTTCTGTTCTGTTATACTGCACCTGTTTACTGTTAAATTGCTTAATAATGTTCTGATGCATTTACTGAAGATAAGATTAACTGAATCATAAGATATCTGCATATACGCTAGTTGCTTTAGACACAGTCGCGTGTACACGCGGATTCACTTAACTGAAGTCGCGTATATGTTTCTGAGTATGAAATTGAAAAGGTTTTATTGATCTGATAATACTGATTCACCCCCCCTCTCAGTATTATTTCCAACACACCCAATTCAAAAGAAGAAAAAATGTTAGGAGAATAGGCTGGGTAGGTAGCTGTGAGGTTGCAGAATGGTGATTTATGATAAATTTTGTGTTTTGAAGTGTTATATCTTTACAGATCACAGTGCAGGCAGTTTTGCATTCACAAGGGCTCAAAGCTGGACATAACTAACTCCCCCTTCTTCTAATTCCCCAAGTCACTTACTAACTTCCCAAAGAGGTCAAGATCTGCTTGATTCCTCTTAGTTTCATCATCATCCATATCAGTTGCCTTGGTGGAGATCTGCTTCACTCAAGGATTTTATTTTTTCAAAAAAACTCTTTTCCCCAAAATAGACTAAGGTCCCTGACCTTAGCGCTTGCTGATCACCTTCATATTAACCTCTAATAGTATTATATAACTCCCTATCAGTTTTCCCATTCCCCTACTAAAACTTTGTATATAAAATTCCCCTATGTAAATATCCCCTCCCTGGCAATATAGCCATATTTTTTATAAGTCCGGGAAAAAATGGTCCATCCGGGGCTGCTTTTAGCCCATCCGTGTCCAAGCAGGGATTAATCTGACACCTGGCCAGATTAATAACCTCTTCCCTAGCCCTAAAACCCTCAAAAACCCACTTTTTGCCCCCTTATCCTAAGTTTCGGGCATAAATTGCTAAACCCGCGCGAAAAAAACCCATGTTCTACCCCTTTTTCCTAAGTCCTAACTGTAAATACATTAACCCGTGCTCGTATTAACCCCCCAAACCCACTAAACCTAAGTTTCAA
The DNA here is from genome assembly GCA_031772625.1 of Pinus tabuliformis. Lineage (NCBI taxonomy): Eukaryota > Viridiplantae > Streptophyta > Pinopsida > Pinales > Pinaceae > Pinus > Pinus tabuliformis. The sequence continues at coordinate 951,733,252 of CM062816.1, read as the reverse complement.
ACCCCACCTGCGCGCATTATTAAGTTTGGAATATTTTGCGCATATTCCCCACCCATATACCCCCGCTGACTAGCCATCACTGCCAGCCGTTGGATCATCCGCCCCGCAGATCCACGGCCGACGGGCCCTCCCATCCCCGAACTGCCCGAAGCTTAGCGTCCGGGAGATGGGCGGTATTACCCGCCGTACTCCCACCACGCGTCAAGCGTTGGGGTGTGGCGGAGCCCCTCCCCCCAAAACCGACCAGGCGCTAAGGCGGTGCGCCCAATACCGCTTACCGCCATTTCCCTTGTGATGTCACCCACCTGCGTCACCCCCCTGCCCAGTCACCACGACACATCGTCTACCTGCGTGGCCCCCTGCCGAGTCACCTGCCACGTGGCCTCCTGCCACCGTACCCTACCACTGTACATGCCACGTCACCGTCCGTACAAGATGACGTCATCATGCTGACGTCATTGCTGACGTCACCCGCCGTACGAGGTCCCATCGCTGACGTCATGCTGACGTCATCAGCACTTTTTTGGTGCGAAGGAGCAAAAATCGCACTTCGGAGCCCCGGAATCAGTTTCTGAGGCAGTTTTTGATGAGCGATTTTTTGGGCCAGAATGGGGAATCTTCAGGGAATCTTTTCGTTTTGCAGCCCCCAGGAAGCCCGAAAGGCGCCGAAAGACCCATTTTTCTTCGCGAAGCTTGCCGAGAGGAGCAGAAAACAGTTTTGAAGAAAACAGAGGCCGAACAACGGCCATTAAATGATGATTTAGACCCACAACACGTCAGAACAGCATCAGTTTATTACCAAAGAGTATCAGAGGAATAAGAAAAGCCAAAGAGTATCAGTTGAAGATTTTTTAGGGGCTCGAAGCACCTGAACATTAATGAGCTCCCCCAGAAAGTCAAATCAAGAGGCGTAAGCCCATCCTTGCCCTCAAATCAGAGTTAAAGCTTTAAATGCAGACAGACAGCAAAGAGGCAGAAACCCATACACATTTATTGCAGAAAACACTGCACCAAGCCGTTAAGGACTACAAAATTTATCCAGTTTTGATACGGTCGCCCTCAACGCAGCCCGAGTTATTTCATGCATTTATTTCTGCTAGAGTTAGGTCAATTAATTATTCTTTATGACCAGATTAGGTCAAGATGTAATAAAGGAACTCTGTAGATAGTTTTGCCCTATATATACCGCCCTCTACATTGTTTCAAGGGTTGGTTGATTGAGAATTTTCACTAGAGACTCGCATTGTATACCTAGGTTTTTTCTATAATCAAAGATTGCTGAAAGCTTGGAGAGCGAACTGTCTGTTGTAAATGAATGTTTTGGAGATATGAAGATGGAATTCTTGTGCTGCAGCCTGAAGCAATAAGTGCATCTTACCTCTGTTTTATTGTTTCCCACTATCTAAATAGCAGAAAGAAAGAATAGCCTAGAATTAGTTTAAATACTCTCTATGCTCAATTTCTGCTATTTCTTTATGTTTTCCTCTGATTGAATTGGTTATGAATATGAATTCCTCCTGGCTCATGTTTACCCCGATTCACTTGTGTTGGCCAATTATCTAGGGATTCTTTACTGCCCCTAGGTAGCGCTCTGTTACCTCCTCTGTTAAGCTGACTGAGAGATTCTTAACTGCCTCTCATTACTTAGCATTCTTCCCATCATTTAAACCTGAAATATTGTTTCATGCTCAGCTATCTTGCTCCATTTTCCCTCTCTTGTGACCGAAGGAATGCACCAGCAGTTCTCCTCCTTGACTCCACGCCCAATGGTTTGAAACTTCCAGACTATGCCTTGCCTCTCTGTCTGAAAACATCAATTTTCCCACCAAAAACAAAACAAAACCCTCTGAACTCAAGACCTAGCCTAAAATCCTTTTCAACAAAGCTAAATCTAAAAGAGAGAGCCCTCTCTGATTGCAGGTTGGCTAGAACCTGCAGTCCAAAGTTGGTCTGTGGTTACCTTGGCCGTATCCTTTTCCAGAGCTTAAGGACAACCTGAGTGATAACATAATGGTGACTCCACTGGGGAACTTCCTCAGATAGTTTCACGAAGAAGGTAAGAAAGCTCTGCTGAGACCATAAATCAAACTTTCCAATTGCTGTTTATCTCTTAAAACTACAGATGAAGCCTGAATGTCAGCCAGGAAGCCTTTGAGACTGTTTTTTGCTTTGCATTAACAAGAGTAAATAAATGTTGCTTCAGTAAATCTTCATGCTAGTTTTAAGTTATAAACAAGCTATCCCATATTTTGATTAGTCCCTTGTCGATTACAAAAACATTCCCAGAAAAAATACCCAAAAAACAATTCGGAAGCTGGCTCCCAAGAAAAATCCACGATATACCAGGTCAAATCCAGATCCCAACCCTCCAGCTGTTTTTGAAAACCCTAACATAATCTCAAAAATCCTTAGGAAGCAAGAAGGACAGGAAAATTTTGCTGATTTGAGCCCTGAAACAACTTACCCTAGCTGTTTTCCGACTCCTGTCAAGGTTTTGTTCCGTTCAACCCCTATTTCCATCAGTTCATCATCTACATCTCGTAGTACTCCTTCCACACCTTCATTCACTGTACATACTAACACTTCTGTTGTTTCTAGTGTTCCAGTTACTCCTGTGATCACTGTTACTCCAGTTGTTCCACTTATCCCCGTTGTTCCACTTATACCTGCCAATATGGCTAATAGATATGCACCCCTGCAATTACCTACTAATGCTGGGGCTTTACCTCAAGAGTACCAATCTAAAATCACATATTTTGACAGCACCGGTCCTTTCACAGCTCTTCAGCATACCAAAAAGATGCAAGATTATTTTGAAAACTATGAGATAGACGATGATAGCGTAAGAATGAGAATTTTTGTTCAGAGTTTAACAGGTGATGTAAGAACTTGGTTCATATCACTTGCTGCAAATTCCATAACCACCCTAGATGAGCTTTACCAATCCTTTACCAACAGATGGGAGAAAAAGAAAGACCCCTTGCACATACTAGCTGAATATGATACGATCAAAAGAGGTCCTCAAGAGACTGTTTTGGAGTACTGTGCAAGATTCAATAATGTATATAACACAATACCACAGAACTTAAGGCCTGCACCTGATCTGGCCTTGTACAAATTTCTCGATGGATTCGACTCGGATATGGCATACCAGTTAAAAGAAAGAGCTCCTCAAACCCTTGCGGACATGCAAAATGTTGCTGTTAGCGTAGAAGCCAATTTAATTGCCAAAAGAAACAGAGCTAGAATGGAAAGAAGAACCACCTTTAAGGAAGAACCCTCAGCTTTTGATCAAAAGCTTGATGCTATCATCAGTGGCCTGCAAAGGCTGGGAGAAAGAGTAGAAAATGTTGAGAGAAAAGCATCATGGGAAGGACAACAATCTAATACCATAAGGAACCCAAATTTTAGGAAAACGCAGAACACAAATGCTGGTAGGCCTAACCAAGACCATGATATAAGACCCCCTTTCCAAGATAATTATGTTGAAGGATCTACTTCTAGTGAACCCATAGAGGACACTCACATGAACTTAATGGATCTAAAGGGTGAGCACCAAACTGTCCTGTCCCAAGAAGACCAAAATGAACCCGATTACAATCAGTTTCAGACTAGGTCTGGCGAGTCTTTTGATTTTAAACAAGGTTATGATACCGCTGTGTATGAAGTACACAAACAATATAAGCTGAGAACTAGGACCATTGACATTTCCGAACCTAGTAAAACAAAGGAAGGCAAACAACCCAGCAAGACTAAAGGCAAGGCTGTCATAACAGAACCAGCTGATATACCTGTTCCAAACCCGCATCAAGTGACTGTAGAAGACATAACAGAAATACAGCCTTCCAAACATCAGCCTTTGCCACCTTCTTCCTCGAAAGAAAGCTCGAACAGGGTTCCCAAAAACTTTCCTGGAGTTGAAAAACCACAAGCAAAAACTTCCCATAGCAATGATAAACAAGAGAAAAACGTAGATAATCCAAATGAAACAGAAAAAACTGCCATTATCAACACCAAAACTCCACTGGAAAAGCCATTTAACTTAGAGACAGAAATAGCTAAGTTAAAAATATCCATTCCCCTCTCAGAACTTGCCAAACACGATGTATATAGGCAGCAAATTCAAAGATCACTTCAAATGCCAGAGGTTAAGGATGATCTAAATGTTTTAGACGACATCCCAGAGCTGCTATTTGGCCCAGAAGTTAACGGAAAATCAACACATGGACCTGTCCCACCCTTTTATGTCAGTTTGCATATACATGACAAAGTTTTGCACAATGCTATGTTTGACTCAGGGGCATCGCACAATCTTATGCCCAAAGTAGTTATGGAAAAACTGAATCTTGATGTTACAAGACCTTACAAAGATCTGTACTCATTTGACTCAAGTCAAGTGAAATGTTTAGGCCTCATCAAAGACTTGTGTGTCTCCTTAGTCCAATATCCCAACAAGACCATCCTCATGGATGTAGTGGTTGCTGACATTCCACCAAAGTACGGTATGCTCCTGTCAAGATCATGGGGAGCAAAGCTCCAAGGATCCCTTCAATTAGACCTTTCCTATGCCACCATTTCAGTCTTTGGGCAACCAAAGAGACTGTATAGAGAAACGCTCATGAAATATGTGGTGAGTAGTGAGAGCAAGCCTGAAAATTTTCCCATTTACTCAATCCACTCTGATATGGATTCCTTTATTTTGTTTAATGATGATACAAATGTTTCAATTGATAATAAGCCCTTTACTCTAGAGCAACAAGCACACATCAACGAAGAGTCGGTTGCAAATACCCACGAAACGGTCACAACAGTTAATACGACCAACATACCAAAAGAACTTTCCCAAACAGAAGTTTCGAATCTGCCCAATCCTAAGCTGACTGACACTTTAGGCATCAACCACAAGCAGGAAATCACATGGTATTTAGAGTTTGATGGCTCTGTCAACAAGTTAGGAGCAGGGGCAGGTGTCTGGATTCACAACACATATAACAACCATGTAGAAGGCCATGCCTACAGACTGAACTTCAAATGCACAAATAACATGGCAGAGTATGAGGATCTGCTTTTAGGTCTTAAACTCCTCAAAGCTCTAGGAGCCGCAAAAGTGTCTATTTTAGGAGACTCTGATTTAATCATACAACAGATGAAAGGCAATTTTGTAACCAACGACAACAGAATGAGAGCCTATAGGACCGCTGCTACTAATATACTCCAGGCATTCACTGAATTCAAGCTTGACAAGATTTCCAGAAATCACAACATTCATGCACACAGCCTAGCCACCTTTGCTAGTACATGCAAGCTTCCTTTTGACCCAAACCATCACTTCACAGCTGAAATAAAACATAGGCCCGCAGTCCCAAATAACTTAAAAAGACTGGCAAGTATTCGAAAATGATGCCCAGATTAATAATTTCCTCACCCTTGAGCATGAGTTTTCAAGTATCAACATTGACATGTATGCTATGACAGATACAGAACACCAAACAAATGAAAATCAGCAAGATGTAACAGCTGCAACAGTCAAGCAAATCCTGAAACCAACTATTTTTGACAAAGAAAACATAGAACAGTTGAAACAAATACACTTGGAAGATATAGCCAAAACAGAGGCAGACATCATTGACTTAAAGGATAACTTTCTGCCTGCTGGCCTAACCCCATTAGAAGACATATTTGATGCTAATGATGTGCCAAGAAAGCCAAAATTGCAGCCCATAAACACTGAGATAGAGGAACATAACATTGGGACAGTAGAAAAGCCAAAAATGATCAAACTGTCCAAAAATTTACCACCCGATCAAAAGCCCAAGTATATTGACTTATTCAAAGAGTTCCAAGATGTATTTGCTTTGAGCTATGAGGATTTGAAATCCTATGACACCTCGGTGATCCAACACACCATTCCTTTAAAACCAAACCAGAAACCCTTCAAGCAGAAACTTAGAAGAATTAACCCTATGCTTCTTCCCCCGATTGAGAAAGAAGTAAAGAGGATGTTTGAAGCAGGCATCATAGCACCCATCAGATTTTCTGAATGGGTGTCTAATCTTGTTCCTACCAGAAAAAAGACAGGCGAAATCAGACTTTGTGTAGATCTCAGAAATTTAAATCAAGTCTCCCTAAAAGATCATTACCCTTTGCCTAAAATGGACCACATCTTACAGAGAGTAGTGGGGTCATCTAGAATCTCCTTGCTAGATGGTTTTTCAGGTTTCAACCAAATACTTGTTCACCCAAACGATCAAGACAAAACTGCTTTTACTACACCCTGGGGAACATTCAAGTATGTAAAGATGCCATTTGGTCTTAAAAACGCTGGTGCTACCTTTCAACGTGCAATGGATATTGCTTTTTCCAAAGAAATACATGACTTCCTAGTTGTCTACCTTGATGACTTAACCCCATTTTCCAAATCTGATGAAGAACACCTCAAGCATCTCAGGCAAATTTTCATGACATGTAGGAAAGATGGCATTTCCTTGAACCCCAAGAAGTCTCTGTTTGGCCTTGAAGAAGGCAAATTACTTGGCCACATCATAACAAAGGATGGGATCAGAATTGATCCTGAAAGAATACAAGCCATCCTCCAAATCCCATTTCCAAGAAACATTAAAGAGCTACAAGCATTCCTTGGGAAAATCAACTTCTTGAGAAGATTCATTCCAAATCTAGCTGAGATGATAAGATTGTTAAGCAACATGTTAAAGAAGGATGCCAAGGTAAAATGGTCTCTTGAAACCAAGCAAGCATTTGAGAGTATCAAATCAGCCTTAACACAAACCCCTGTCCTAACTAGCCCACAGTTTGACAAAGATTTTATCATATTTTCATTTGCATATGATCACACTATAGCCGCTGTCCTTTTGCAAAAAGATGAACAGGGAGCTGAAAAACCAATCACCTTTTTCAGCAGAGCCTTAAGAGACGCCTCTTTGAAGTACCCAATAATGGAAAAGCAGGCCTACGCACTTGTTAAGGCCATCAAGGATTTCAGAGTGTACATTTTATATTCACACGTGATTGCCTATGTCCCACATGCTGTTGTAAAAGACATATTGACTCAAGAAGGATTAGAAGGCAAAAGAGGCAAGTGGATTGCAAACATCCTTGAATATGACATAGAAATAAAACCAACCAAGCTAATAAAGGGACAAGGTTTAGCTAAACTGATGTCCGAAACAAATTTTCAAGCCTTAGACATTAACCAGCTGGACAATGAACCGGAGCTGGCGACTCCACAGATCAGTGAAATCCTTTTACAATCCCCATGGTACGCTGATATATGATTTGTATTGTTAAACCTGTGCGCTCCCCTAGGATTGTCCAGAACCAAGAAAAGATTTTTGAAAATGAAGGCTTTAAAGTTTTGTGTTATAGATGGTGCATTATTTTGGAGAAATCATGAAGGTATATTGCTTAATTGTTTAACCATGAATGAAACTAACAATGTCATGAAAGAATTCCATGCAGGTGACTGTGGAGGACATCTATATTGGAAGTCCACTGCTGATAAAATTTTAAGGGCTGGTTTTTATTGGCCCTCTCTTTTTGCAGATGTAAAGAAGTTTGCCATGTCATGTCACAAATGCCAAATTTTTGAGGGCAAGAGAAAGCTGTTACCCCTGCCCCTTAAACCCATCTCCACAGAAAAACCTTTTCAACAATGGGGTCTTGACTTCATTGGAGAAATCCATCCCTCTTCCTCAGGCCAGCACAAATGGATCCTAACAGCCACCGACTATTTCACTAAGTGGGTTGAAGCCATTCCCTGTAGACAAGCCAATGACACCATCATTATCCAATTCCTTGAGTGCAATATCCTTTCCAGATTTGGCTGCCCTGAGAAAATCATCACTGACAATGCCGCTGCCTTTAAGTCCAAAAAGATGATCAATTTTTGCCACAGATTTCATATCACCTTGGGCCACTCCACTGCCTATTACCCTCAAGGTAATGGCTTGGCCGAATCATCTAACAAAAGCCTCATCAACATCATAAAGAAAGTACTGGAAGAAAACAAGAAGAACTGGCACAAAAAGCTGGTAAATGCCCTATGGGCAGACAGACTTTTAAGCAAAAGATCAATTGGGATGAGCCCTTATGAGCTAGTATATGGCATGGAGGCCAGATTTCCTTCATCCCTGGGCATTTCTACTATCAAGTTGTTACAAGAGATTCAGGCTGAACCGAATGACATTCAAAGAAGAATCAATCAGACCATCCATCTGCAGCAAACCAGAGAACAAGTCTATGACAGAGCTCAGATTGTGCAAGAAAAGCTCAAAAGGATGTTTGATAAGAGAGCTAAGGCTGAAGATTTCAATGTTGGTGACAAAGTTCTAAGATGGGACTCAAGAAGGGAAGACAAGGGCAAACATGCCAAGTTTGATTTTCTATGGAGAGGTCCATTGGTTATTTCTGCTGTTCAGGGAAATAACACTTATTTTCTCAGATCTGTAGAGGATTGTTCTGCTGAAGAAGGCCCTGTCAATGGCTGTATGCTGAAGCATTACCATGATCCCTTTTAAAGGACACAATGCAGTTTTGTATATATCTTTGTATAGTCTTATTTGTATATATCAGCACTTTGTTTTCATTTTTATAAGCAAGTCGATTGTTTAAGAAGCAGCAGTAAAACTGTGAAGTTCCAGCTGATGCAAGTATTCCAGTTTTAAAGGCCCTGTCTCTGCACTAATTTCAGCACAACAGCGAAGAATAGCACAGACACATCACAATATATCATGGTAAAGGCAAGCTGTTGCAGATTGTAATCTTCAGCCAAAAGAGTGTTGACAAGGAAGAAGAAATCGGTCAGTAACTGTTCAGGACCAGAGTCAGAGGAGATACATCAGTTTTGGCCCATGATTTTCAGAGACATAATGCTCAAACAATGTTGTACATAATTATCAAGCACGCAGAAGAAAGCAGGCGATGTTGTACAGTTCACAGTAATTCAGTTGAGGAGGAGGTTGTTCATAGTTCCAAGTTTATATTTTTAGCAGCCAGAACAAATGTTTCCAGTCTACAACAACCACAGAAGATCAAGGCAATCTGACCTGCTGTTCTTGGCTTTTCACAAGGAAAAGCCATCCCCAAGTGGAGCCACTGTTAGCCTCCTGTTGCAACAGGGTATCATCTTTCATGATTGACATTTTTACATGCCAAATATGTCATACTTTGCAAGCTGCAGTGTTCCATATTTCCAGATGAGACCAAAGAAGAAAGCCATGAAGTGTGCTGGTCCAAATGCCACTGTTGATTCCATTTTTGATGAGTTGTTCCAGTTTTGAAGAGTTTTCATTTAAGGGAGGTCCAAACAGTTTAATCTTGGTCTCCCTAGGTTTCAATTTCCTATTTTAGAATATAGAGAATGATATCTGTCCAAACAGTTTAATCTTGGCAGATTTGTAGATAGGTAGAGAATCAAAGGGACCCAACTGTTTAATCTGGGCCTTGGCAGAAATAAGTGTAGATTTAGATAGGAAAAATTCAAAAGAAAAATTGTAAATCTGGGTTTGCAAGGCTAAGTGCACCCAATTCAAAAGAAGAAAAAATGTTAGGAGAATAGGCTGGGTAGGTAGCTGTGAGGTTGCAGAAAGGTGATTTATGATAAATTTTGTGTTTTGAAGTGTTATATCTTTACAGATCACAGTGCAGGCAGTTTTGCATTCACAAGGGCTCAAAGCTGGACATAACTAACTCCCCCTTCTTCTAATTCCCCAAGTCACTTACTAACTTCCCAAAGAGGTCAAGATCTGCTTGATTCCTCTTAGTTTCATCATCATCCATATCAGTTGCCTTGGTGGAGATCTGCTTCACTCAAGGATTTTATTTTTTCAAAAAAACTCTTTTCCCCAAAATAGCCTAAGGTCCCTGACCTTAGCGCTTGCTGATCACCTTCATATTAACCTCTAACAGTATTATATAACTCCCTATCAGTTTTCCCATTCCCCTACTAAAACTTTGTATATAAAATTCCCCTATGTAAATATCCCCTCCCTGGCAATATAGCCATATTTTTTATAAGTCCGGGAAAAAAATGGTCCATCCGGGGCTGTTTTTAGCCCATCCGTTTCCAAGCAGGGATTAATCTGACACCTGGCCAGATTAATAACCTCTTCCCTAGCCCTAAAACCCTCAAAAACCCACTTTTCGCCCCCTTATCCTAAGTTTCGGGCATAAATTGCTAAACTCGCACGAAAAAACCCATGTTCTACCCCTTTTTCGGGCATAAATTGCTAAACTCGCACGAAAAAACCCATGTTCTACCCCTTTTTCCTAAGTCCTAACTGTAAATACATTAACCCGTGCTCGTATTAACCCCCCAAACCCACTAAACCTAAGTTTCAAACCCCACCTGCGCGCATTATTAAGTTTGGAATATTCTGCGCATATTCCCCGCCCATATACCCCCGCTGACTAGCCATCGCCGCCAGCCGTTGGATCATCCGCCCCGCAGATCCACGGCCGACGGGCCCTCCCATCCCCGAACCGCCCGAAGCTTAGCATCCGAGAGATGGGCGGTATTACCCGCTGTACTCCCGCCACGCGTCAAGCGTTGGGGTGTGGTGGAGCCCCTCCCCCCAAAACCACCCAGGCGTTAAGGCGGTGCGCCCAATAGCGCTTACCGCCATTTCCCTTGTGATGTCACCCGCCTGTGTCACCCCCCTGCCCAGTCACCACGACACATCGTCCACCTGCGTGGCCCCCTACCGAGTCACCTGCCGAGTCACCTGCCACGTGGCCTCCTACCACCATACCCTACCACTGTACATGCCACGTCACCGTCCGTACAAGATGACGTCATCATGTTGACGTCATTGCTGACGTCACCCGCCGTACGAGGTCCCATCGCTGACGTCATGCTGACGTCATCAGCACTTTTTTTGCGTGAAGGAGCAAAAATCGCACTTCGAAGCCCTGGAATCAGTTTCTGAGGCAGTTTTTGATGAGCGATTTTTTGGGCCAGAATGGGGAATCTTGAGGGAATCTTTTCGTTTTGCAGCCCCTAGGAAGCCCGAAAGGCGCCGAAAGACCCATTTTTCTTCGCGAAGCTTGCCTAGAGGAGCAGAAAACAGTTTTGAAGAAAAAAGAGGCCGAACAACGGCCATTAAATGATGATTTAGACCCACAGCACGTCAGAACAGTATCGGTTTATTGCCAAAGAGTATCAGAGGAATAAGAAAAGCCAAAGAGTATCAGTAGAAGATTTTTTAGGGGCTCGAAGCACCTGAACATTAATGAGCTCCCCCAGAAAGTCAAATCAAGAGGCGTAAGCCCATCCTTGCCCTCAAATCAGAGTTAAAGCTTTAAATGCAGATAGACAGCAAAGAGGCAGAAACCCATACACATTTATTGCAGAAAACACTGCACCAAGCTGTCAAGGACTACAAAATTTATCCAGTTTTGATACGGCCGCCCTCAGCGCAGCCCGAGTTATTTCATGCATTTATTTCTGCTAGAGTTAGGTCAATTAATTATTCTTTATGACCAGATTAGGTCAAGATGTAATAAAGGAACTCTGTAGATAGTTTTGCCCTATATATACCGCCCTCTACATTGTTTCAAGGGTTGGTTGATTGAGAATTTTCACTAGAGACTCGCATTGTATACCTGGGTTTTTTCTATAATCAAAGATTGCTGAAAGCTTGGAGAGCGAACTGTCTGTTGTAAATGAATGTTTTGGAGATATGAAGATGGAATTCTTGTGCTGCAGCCTGAAGCAATAAGTGCATCTTACCTCTGTTTTATTGTTTCCCACTATCTAAATAGCAGAAAGAAAGAATAGCCTAGAATTAGTTTAAATACTCTCTATGCTCAATTTCTGCTATTTCTTTATGTTTTCCTCTGATTGAATTGGTTATGAACATGAATTCCTCCTGACTCATGTTTACCCCGATTCACTTGTGTTGGCCAATTATCTAGGGATTCTTTACTGCCCCTAGGTAGCGCTCTGTTACCTCCTCTGTTAAGCTGACTGAGAGATTCTTAACTGCCTCTCATTACTTAGCATTCTTCCCATCATTTAAACCTGAAGTATTGTTTCATGCTCAGCTATCTTGCTCCATTTTCCCTCTCTTGTGACCGAAGGAATGCACCAGCAGTTCTCCTCCTCGACTCCACGCCCAATGGTTTGAAACTTCCAGACTATGCCTTGCCTCTCTATCTGAAAACATCAATTTTCCCACCAAAAACAAAACAAAACCCTCTGAACTCAATACCTAGCCTAAAATCCTTTTCAACAAAGCTAAATCTAAAAGAGAGAGCCCTCTCTGATTGCAGGTTGGCTAGAACCTGCAGTCCAAAGTTGGTCTGTGGTTACCTCGGCCGTATCCTTTTCCAGAGCTTAAGGACAACCTGAGTGATAACAGGTGGGAAGGCAGAACCAAAGCTGATATGAGGAAGCATGGTAAGAACATCTCTGTCTAGAGTGAATTTGTTACTGCAATCAAAAAGTAGTTCTATCCATTGGCCTACATGCAACAAGCCATGATGAGTTGGCAAACTCTTCGGCAGTTGAAAGGGCAAAGTGTACAAGGGTATACTAAAGAGTTCAGAAAGAGAGCATTGATGTTGGGTATTTCATTAGACTCACTAGAAACTCTTTTGAAGTACATTTCATTAGACTCACTAGAAACTCTTTTGAAGTACATTGGTGGTCTACACAGCTACATGAGGCATACCATCCTCATGTTTAATCCCACTAGTATAGATGAGGTATCTGTACAAGCTACTCATCTAGAAGCTAGAGGAAAGAATGGAAATCCAGAAGTTGGGGGACCATCCCAACCTACTGTAAGCAAGAGCAAGGAGAAAAGAAAGCAGAAGTGGAAAGCAAGGAAGGCTAACACTGCACAGAAAGGCAAAGCCTCATGCACTCACTGTAAAAAGGAGGGGCATGATGATGAGAACTGTTGGATTCAGCATCTAGAGCTGAGACCTAAGAAGTCCGAGGGCAAGAAGAAGAAGACTGATGCAGCTATTCAGAAAGATTTGGGGCCAGGCTCGGGAGATGAAACAATCATTGCAGCCACAGGTATAAAAGGTAAGAATTCTGAAGCATCTACTAGTAATTCTGTTCAATCTGTTATTGATGAAGAACATGAGAGAAAAAGGCATGAGCTTTTCCATATTCAAGTTGTTTCCAAAAATCAAAAGATTGATACTTTGTTTGATAGTGGCTCACAAGTAAATCCGATTTCTGAAGCAATTGTAAAGAAATTGGGATTAGCAACTACACCTCATAAGAAACCATACCCATTTGGATGGTTGAATGATAAAGCACAACTACAAGTGACTAGACAGTACAAACTCAAGTTTTCTTTTGGGTCAGCATTTGTAGATGAGGTTGAGTTAGATATAATTCCTTTGGATATATGTGGAATTTTCTTAGGAAGTCCTTACTTGTATGATAGAAAGGCTATTTTCTATAGAGCTGAGAACAAGTATCTACTTGTTAAAGATGGAATCAAATACTTTGTAATAGCTCATAAGCTCAAGAATAATTATACTCTCATAAACTCAAGACAGATGAAAAGAATGATAAATTCATGCGAACAGTTCTTAATAATGGTTGTAAAGGAAAAGAAAACTGATAAAACCAATGTATTTATCATGAGTGAGATAGTTTCTAGATATGTAAAGGGGTGTGCTATGTGTGCTAAAAGCAAGCCTAGCAACATAAAACTAGGCTTGTACACTCCATTGCCAGTTCCTTCTCACCCTTGGGAAAGCATTTCCATGGATTTTGTTGGAGGACTGCCTAAATCTAGGAAAGGTCATGATTATCTATATGTTGTTGTGGATAGGTTCAGCAAAATGTGTATTTTGATACCATGTAGTAAACAGATTACAGCTGGACAAACTGCAAAATTATTCTTTTGAACATGTATGGGTTCATTTTGGATTACCCACTTCTATTATATCTGATTGAGACACCCAATTTGTGGGAATGTTTTGGTCCAGTCTGTGGAAAATAATGGACACCAAATTAAAGAAAAGCACAGCTTTTCATCCACAAACAAATGGCCAAACAGAAGTAGTTAATAGGAAAGTGATCCAGTTACTGAGAGGATATTGCAGCAAACACCCTAAGCTTTGGGATGAACACTTGTGTTATGTGCAACATGCTTACAATAGAGCCAAACACTCTTCTACCCAAAGATCTCCTTTTGAGACCTGCTTTGGTTTCATACCAAGGTCTCCCTTGGATTTTGTATTTGGTAAAGATACCATGGTTGATGGACACAGTGATGTGGACAGGGCAACTAGGTTCATTGAACAAATCCAGGAGATCCACCAGGCAGTACAGGAACAGCTGGAAAAGAGCTAGGCCAAGTATAAGGCTAGGCATGATAAGCATCAGATGGAGCATAGTTTTCAAGTTGGAGACCAAGTCTGGCTGTATATCAACAAGGACAGGATGCAAGGTGAAGGTAAGAAGCTAAAACCTATCAGGTATGGACCCTTCAGGATACTTGAGAAGATTGGTGAGAATGTTTTTCGCCTTGATCTGCCAGCTTACATGCACATCTACTCAGTCATGAACGCAGATTGCTTGAGGTTTTTTGAACCTTCAATGATTGAGGACCCTGAAGAGTAGAGTCAATTGCCTTCTATTGATGACCTACTACCTAAATATCTTAATGAGTTGTAGGAAGATACAGTGCTGGACAGGAAGGTAAGGACGATGTGTAGTGGACAGGTGGAATACCTTAGAATTGGGCTTAAAGGTTCGAAGCCGAGTAGTGCGAAGTGGATTGAGATTGGACAAGTGAGACAACAGTTTCCTCACTTAGTCGATGCTTGAAGAAAACCAACTTTTGGTGGTCCAAAAGCTTTTCAGTTGGGAGGTCGTGATCCAAATTGGATCCATAAACGACTGTCATAGAACCATGACTATATCAGGATGAAACAAATCCTTGAAGAATCGAAAACAACAATCGAAAACACCCTGAACCAGTGACCATGGCAGCCGGCATGGAATGACAAGGACCTCGGTCAAAGCGCATTGACCGAGGCCCATGGAGACTACGCAATATGTCAAAATAGCCCCTAGGAGTCCTGGATCAGGAAAAGGAGCTGATTTTCGATGCGCGTTAGCGCTAACGCACATCGCTGGGCAAACAGGGCCGAAAAGGAGGATCCTTAAGCACTCGGTCGTGTGGGGGAACCAGAGGACTGCGGGCAGAAAAAAGGTAAAGGCGCTAAAGTACAAAGGTGAGACCTATGCCCTGGAAGCCAATAGTATTGATCGGGGCACCCTTGAACAGTAAGCAGTTTTGGAGAAAGCGGAGTGATCACACTTAGCGATTGACACGTGGCAGCGGAGGTGAGAGAAAAAACACCATGATCGTGCATCATCAGTCGAGCAAGTCAGCCGCACTCAACGTGAAAATGACGTTGGATCTGGAGGAGCCCAGATCAGATGGCTGAGATTGCGCCTGATAGACAGAAGTGGAATCGGCAGGGGATTAAGCCGCGATTTAAGAGGATTTGGAATTCGTTGACTGCCATGGTGGAGAAAGAAACGAATTGATGAACAGGCTGGCACTGTTCCGATGGAGACACGTGGCTACTTCCCAAGCATTCATGCTGACACTGAACAGGGAACTCCCAGCAAGCAGGTGATAGGCGAATCGAAGCAGGCAGGACAGGAACCAAACAGGCATGGAGGTCGAATGGATAAAGCCATGAACAGAGACAATGAATAGAGATTCGAAGAGAGAGAGCGAAGAGTCCAAGTGACCAAGAGAGACAGTGAACAGTGAACCTTGAGAGGAGGACTGAGCACAGAGAGCAGTAAAGCCAAGCAGAGGAGACAGAGGGCCGAGCTGACCGCAAGCAGCATCGAGCACCAGAGAGCTTGAGGAATCAAGCCTTCCCATAGAGGAATCTATTCGAATTGAGCATCACAGTTGGCTCTTTCCACTATAGACCAAGGGTCACAAAGCTGGTAGGAAGAACTAGAGTCTGTGTACTCCAAGTGGCTTGGGGAATCCAAGAGCCACCCTGCCAAGAAAAATCTACTTCAGGAGAACTCATATTGAGTCCCTGCATTGTAATTTCTCTGCTGAAAGACACAATAAAACAAGGCCACCACTGAAGCTGGATCGGAGACGTAGCCCTGGAGAATAGGGTGAACTCCTTATTAAAACTGTTTGTGTCTTTGTGTTGCTTACTGCATTTCTCTGCTGTCTTTCCATTTATTTTCTATGTATTGGCAATCTGATCGATCCGTTGTTTCAATAACACAAAACACACACACCAACATATGGGTCTGTAATACCTTTTTGTTTAATAAATATTTCACTGAGGTCACTCATAAGGTGATTATCATATCACAAAGTCAGAAATATTTTTATGGATTTCGTCATACTCAAGTCTCATGTCGACAACTTGGCTTGTTAGCTTGTCACTGGTCTCGCAATAAGGACTTATTTGCGAGATTTTCTGGCAAAGAACTTCCTTCTGCTGCATTAGTTTGGAGTTAAGACTGAGTGCTTCCTTTATGAACTCATTGATTAGCGGACTGTCTTTATACTTATCTGTCATAGCTTGTATCCTTGCATCCATTTCTACTATGTTGGCTTGACGTTGTATTCACATCTGTTCAAATCACTGTTGGAGCTGGGCTACCTGTAATTCTTCTTGTTGATTGGATTTCTCCTAAGCTAATTGTTGTTCCAACAGCATAATTATTTGTTCCTTTTCTTTAAGCAGCATTTGGACCTCTGTCACTTTGTCAATAGTTTCCGTAGCATAGGCTCTTGCGAATTGCAACAATTTTGTGAGATTTTCAGATGGGTCCATGGGTGAGTCCTTCCATACAATGTCCATTGGTTCATTGTTAGGATTTGTAATAGGCATAACGTCTAACTTTATTTTATTCCTCTGCCTCTTGACGACATCTTTGTGGGTAGGACTATAAAATACATCTATTGGAGAAATTTCCTCAATTCTCAAAATAATTTCTGAAGTGGAGGTGGCAGGAAGGAGCTCAACATCCTGAGTGCCTACAACTTTTTCTACTGTTGTTTCTTGAGTTGACTTGTGCTATGTTTGCTTAGGAGTCTGTATCTTAGATGTTTGTTCATCTATGTGAAAATTCTTGTTGAAATGTTCCTATTCCTTTTCCAAATCAATAACTATAATTTTTGCTGACTGAGTGGATGTTGAGTGAACTTCTGCCTGTTTCTTTGTTGTGGTTTTCTCAATTGTTTCCTCTGTAGTTATAGCTGTGTCCCTTTCAGACTATTTATTTTGATTGCCTCCCCCATTTTGAGACTGGTGGTCTAAGTGCTCTGACTCATGAGTAGGTCTCTCTTGGATTTCTTCTTCATAATTCTCTTTGGAGCTGTCCTCCAAGCTTATATTGGGAGTTGGCTCCCTTATTGGTTCAATCTACAGTAGGTCCAATGGGACCTTCGATAATCTTCTTTTTCTATATACATGGAAAGCTTTAACATCATCTGGGGTAAAAAGAAGTTATTCCATGTGCGTCACTTCGGAAAATGTTTCTTTTTGTAGGAAGAGGTCATCGAAGGCATCCTCCTCATGGGTAAATGGTTTTAATTTCACCATAGTAGTGAAGTCCTTAGTAGTGCCATTTGGGTCGTACTACCTTCCTGGGATTGTAGCTAATCTTAGAGACTTCATGATCTCTGATTCTTTGCATGCATGTCCAAAATCATTTAGTGCAAACGCACCACATTGCAACGGAAATGTAGGCCAAATGGCCTTCTTCTGCTCTTTCAATCCTCTGCTCAACTCACCTTCCCCTATCGTTTGAAAGGCTATCTCCCTGGCCATTAATTTTTCGGCGACATAGTATGGGAGAACATGCGGTGAATAAATGCTCCCAAATAATCTGATATAGGTAAATGTTTCCTCCCCAAACCATCTGGCTATAGGTAAGATATCCACTTCAACTTCTTTTGAAAACATAGGGGCGATTGTGTTGTAGACTTGTTTATGGATGGGTAGCATAACTCCTTGAAAAATCTTATAAAAATGGGGGTGAAACTGAGACTCCCACAAAATATTATAGTACACATGGATAGGAAGTGGGTCTTGCATAGTCCACTTCAATCCCTTAATGGGAAATTTGAAACTAAAACAGATTGTGTCCAATACAAAAGCGCTCATGAAAAATGGGGGATAAACCCTTAAAAGGGGACTTCTTTTTCTCCTATATTCCATAATGGCTTTTTCCAAATTATTGTACAAAAGTTGAGCCCAATTCATTATTGTTGCGTTCACAGCTGCATCTATTAATGGAAGCCATTCCAGGGAAAATTTGGTGCTATCGGGTTTACCGAACAATCTATATAACATGGTTTCCATGAAATTATAAGGGGGAGAGATAGATGTCGTAGAATACATACTCATATTATCCTGTTTGATGTTTCCTTTGCTTTTTGTCTAGGCCCGCATGACGTGTGCCGGGTATTCATTCTCCTTAGCAAATTGCTCGAGGAACTGTTTATTGTAGAACTTATGTGGCTCTGGTAAATGGTACATTAGCCATAGGCTATCTGCTACAAAAGATCCCATAACGTCTTGCTTGTGATTCTTGAATTCTCTGTCTGAGACGTCCACCACATCAACTATCCACTTGACCATATTTGTGTATGGGATTATCTTCGGTCTTTCGGCTATGCGGTGTAGGAATGAGTACGTTGTCTCGAAGTAGGAGGCGTTAGAGGAAACATGAGCATCAGTTGTGGCCTTTGCTACTAGTGGCTTTGGTTTTTTCTCATCTAACAAATCATACATGGCCTCCCATGTTGAAGTTCCTTCGTCTCTGCTACATGTAGCATAAGAGAAAAGAGGGATCATTTACGACTTTTCAGATGTAGTTGCCTTTCCCCTCTTTGCCATTGCTTCTAACGACTCTTCCTGCATATTTTTCCTGAAATGGAGCAAAGCGGAAGCTATCAGATAGACACAAGAAAGAATGAAAAATGAGGATGAATGATATAGATAACCTTGAAAAGGTGACAAGAAAGGAGTTTTAATTAAACGTAGATGAAAATATATCGTATCATGTCAAGCCACTTTTCAACATAAATGCCATTAACCCATACTAACTATCCACTAACAGTTCCTTATTGCTACCTTTATTGCTCATTAATGTTTTGCATCATAAGACGAGAAGGAAAAATTTTAAGGTGGCGAGCTTTAGTTGCGAGAATGTCGATTTTGCGATTGCGATGCAATATCGCAAATCACATTATCGCATATTTGATTTTGCACTTTCTTAGAGTTCCTTAGGTTCCTACAGGATGTGAGATGCAGGATAGCGCTGTGTAATTTATTGTTTCAAGTGTAGCTTGTTTGATGGAAATTTTACCTTATAAAGCATTTTTTAATTATGCGGCAGAATTAAGTGCTACTTTATGACATAGGTGTTATAGAAATTTTTGGGCACTGCAACCCCAATCATATATGTCCATAAACCAAGGGCTTCTAAGTCCCTAAAACTGTTGTTTCATGCCCTAAAGGAACAAGGTCAGCTGATTACATCATCTCCCAGAGGTTCTCCACAGAAAACTGCTCAGAACTGGTCAAAACTGGACCATACAGGTTGCTCAGTGCTAAGGGTGCGATGCATCTCACTTTCCCAGTGTAAAAGGTGCGATGCATACTGGAAAGCCCTTCTGTAGGGTGCGATGGGCGAGAATGGAAAAATGGCAGAGACAGTTTGCAAGGTGGATGATCATGGAATCTTCCAGAAACTTCTCCTGTGACACTTGCCTCTCTGAATTCGCCCAAGGATGAGTAAGAGATCATCAATCTCCAAGTGGAATCAAGAACTATCAGAGAGAAGACACTAATCAAAATCCCAGAAGCTGACTCACCTCCCTGCAATCATCTATATATGGATCCCTCATCCCAGACATCTAGAGGCTGGAATTTTGAATCATGTAAGGAAGTGTTGTTGGTTTCCTGGTGGAATATCACAGTGTTGGGTGATCTAAGCTTTTCATGAGGTGAAGAAGGGATTTCATGCTGAGAGGATGACGCTAGGTCAGATCAATGGGTTGTAATCCTCTCTTCTAATCTTTATATCAATAAAGCTATTCTCGTTTTCCTCCACATTCTTGTATGTATGATAGTATATGCATTTGTGTGGTCAATATATATCTGGTCCTATATTTCTTATGATTGTAGATCTCTACACTTTGAAGGTATTATGCTGCTTTGAATTTACAGGTACTCTTTGAAGCGGAGTGGTCAAGGGAGAAGCGGCAAAGACCTGTCGGTGAGGAGAAGGAACAAGCAAAGAACCGAGTGAAAGATCGAGGTTGGTATTCTTTGATCCTCTCCTATCTACTTCTCATAAAGGAAAACAAAAGTAACTTTAATCTGTTTGTTTCTAAGATAGCTACCAGTCTTAGTGGGACTAGCAGCTATGCATAGACACTAGATTTCCCGATAAAAAAAGGCGACTCCACTGGGGAGCGAATAGCTTGTTTGCTTTATAAACTTACAGACAGAACCTGAAGTTAAGCCAGCTAGACTTCGAACTGCATTTGTTATGCAAGTGCAAAGTAGATCAATGCTGCTTCAGTCTATCTCTGGGTTTTGTTTATAAACTGAACAATCGATTTGCAAACATCCTAATTGCCCTAGTGGTGGCTCTAGTAACCTCATTAGACCAACCCCTGTGATTTCTATTTACTGACTATCATTAGCTCAACCTAAATCCCTAAACTAAGCTACAAACTGTGACCAAGAACCAAGTTGAAGCCTCGTCCCTGGACCATCTCACTTTCTCCTCTTGGGAATCTGGATGCATCGCACCTCCCATGTGAAGTAGGTGTAATGCATCACACTTTCCCTGTGTTGCAGGTGCGCTGATCAGATAAGACCTCTTCTGCTTCCAGATTTTGGTTTCTTTGTTCACTCTTTTCAGCTTTATTCAAGAGTTTTGCTGTCTGTGAACAGTATACCACTGTGGAAACTCCCTTCCTTTGCATGATTCCGCCTCCATAGTACAAAGAATTGTGAATGTTTTTATGTATTGTGCGCAATTTACAATTCTCTTTTACAAAAAGTAACGTAATCAAACTGTCGTCTTTTGATTTGGAAGTGTTGCAAGTGTCATTTTCAGTCAAAGAAAATAATTCTATTGTTCTTGATGGTCGATTATATAGTTACTCTTGTATTTGATTTGAATTGGTAGTTTTTCAAGTGTTGAAAGTAGTTTTCAATTCAAAGTCACAAAGCGTCATCATTATCTTCCTTTTGTTTTTGAAGAGAAATTTGTTAGTACTGTCGCTTTGAAAAGATAATTTAGATTTGTACTTAGCATTCTTCTTGTCATTCACACATTAAGAAGGCTGAAAACAAATACATGCATGTGCATTTGCATTTAGACTGCTTGTTGGTTTGATTTAGGACAGTGCATTTAGTGTGTGCTCTCTGCTCTATGTTGAAAGAATATCATCCCTCTTTCTTTAGTAGCTAGGATTCTCATTGCAAAAAGAAGATTAAATGATTTTTTATCATCTTAGATTGCATTTTAGGAATTGTATATCTACATCACGCGGTGAACCTGAAAGGAAAATTTCTTAAGAAAGATCAACTGTAAAATAAATTCAATGAACATAAAAACGATTTGGAACCTAACGCACAACATTTAGAAGTCTAGGCTAGAGACGTATTTCGGCGTCATAAAGCCTAGTAACTATCACTTTCATTGTTGGTTGGGTGATTCCTCCTCTTTGAGATGAAAAGTGCCAGTATGGACTTGTGCTCCCATGTACCGTTGAGTATATATTGGGAGACCACAATAGGCTATATCTTTTATCCATAGGAAGCCGTGTTTGCCGCCCTATCGATCGCAATGCACTGAACACAGCATTCGGGAAGATTCACTGTCGTACCATAAAAAGTATTCTACAGTTTTGCGATTGGTTTGGTAATACCTCTGTCTAGATTTCTAGAGTAGTCTCTTTCGTTCCTTTTCAGACTCCTTAAAGGAAAAGGTCCATCTGAGCACTTGTCACTTCAGGCTCATTAAAAATCGAAGGCGACTAGAGTCATCCTTTGTTTTTTCGCGACTCTTAAAAATTGAAAAAACAAGTTGTGTCAAAGCGTCTAAAATTTATTTTAATCAGAATAACGTCACTATTCCCGCGTTGGTCTTAGGTTGAGGAAAATGGAGTCCACCAACCAAGGATTTCCATTTGGGGGAAATCCTGGTCCTTTCTCCTCTTGGGGAGATGTTGGTGCAGCTCATATGGCCACATTGTCACTTCCAAGATTGACGATTGGCTTGCCAATATGGCTCTTCTTGACCTCCGTCATTCAGAACACCGTGATTCCTGAACAATCAAGTCAGCAACTAGATGATACTAAAGTTACCCCCCAACCTTCTACTTCATCCGATTCTCCCTCTCCTCTTTCCTCTTCGCTTGATGAAGCTGGTAAAGCCAAAAATCGAGTAACTAAGAAGGAGAAGAAGGGGAAGGAGAAGAAAGAAAAGAAGAAGGAGCCAAAGGCCAAAAGGGGTAACCATCCGTCATCTAGCGAAAATCCACACACTGCACTGTCCAAGCCTAAATCTCCATGTGTCATTTGCAAAGGAGACTACTATCATCGAGATTGTCCTTGTATCCCTCGGATCTTAAGGGACTGGTCTCCTCGTTTGCACAATTCGGTGTCATCAACCTCTGAAAATCATGTTGAAAGTACACCATCAACTAGTGAAAGCGAAGCATTTGGACAGAAAAGGAAATGTAAATTTCCTTGTAAACTGTGTGAAGGCGATCACGTCATCCACCGTTGTCCCTTCCTAGATGAAGCAAAAAGAGTCTTGGATAATCGTCCTGATTCACCGTTGCATCTTCCTCCTAGATACAAGAAACTCTTGCCGAGTCCATCGCTAGTTGAAAATCTGACCGACACAACTTTGTGGTCGATCGAAGCATCTATCATTGAAGATAAACCCGCTGAATCCATACCAGATGAAAGTCAAAAGGTTGAGGTGGCAGTCGACCCGGTCTTGTCTTCGGAAGGTCCATCTTCAGATGATACAATCACCGAAGAGAATGAGAATGACACCATTCAAATTCTTTTCATAAACACAGACTCTGATGAACATGGGGGCAATCTACCCATTCCTTTACCGCAGGAAGGAAGTTCGCCAGAGTCATATCCGGCCGTCTATTCGGTCCCACCTCCAAGCAACCTAGTGGTTTCCTTCGATTGGAATCTACTAGGCAGACCCCGTCTACCGTCTAATGTACCATTCCAAATCATTGTACAAGATTACATAATGGTCATGGTCGGTACTATCATAGATGAAGGGGCTTCTGTGAGTTTCCTTTCCTCGACTGCTTGAAAAGTGCTTGGTTCGCCATCGCTTATGCCTGAGATGAGAAATATGACAAGCTTTGACAAAGGAACCAGTCAACTATTAGGGATCTTTCCAAATGTGCCTATAGCTTTGAGAATGAAAACCATGTATATGAATGTAATGGTAGTCCAAGGGCCTTTAGATTATAATCTACTCCTTGGACGTGACTATATTTATTACATGGGAGCCATTGTCTCCTCACTCTTTTGAGTAATGTGTTTTTCGCATGAAGGCAGAGTGGTCCAGCTCATAGACCAGCTTTCGTTCCCCGGCTCACACATGGAAAATAGTCAAATACCATCCCTAAATGGTATTTTCATGCAAGGAATGTCTCATCAATCTCCAATTCGTCCACCTGAAGAACGTGAGTAATTTGGGGGGTCGTGACGGAAACCCAGGGGGCATGCACCCTGGTCTGCTTCGGCAGGAAAATTCTGGGTATAGGGTAGGTTTCTGCGAAGGATATATGACTAGTCTGACACCTGTCCGTATAGGAAAATGGGATTAGACCGGATAAGATACCTCCGTTAGAAGGTATTCCTTTCCTGATAGAACAAATGTTTTGTTTGTAAATTGAGGGGTAACCTATAAAAGGTAGGCCTTTCTTGACAAAGCAAATGTTTTGTTTGTAAACTGAGGGGTAACCTCGAAACTCTACTTCACTATACCTGGGGGCATGCAAACCTTTTTGCGTGCAAGTGAAGAACAACCATTTATTTTCTTAGTTTGTAGATTCTCAAACCCTTTAAACTTGTAGGATTGGTCGTTCCTAGCTTACATAAAGGAAGGATACAGAGCAAAGCTTCAAAAGGTGCAAGCTCCATAAAAATGGAATCTATCGATGAGACATCCTTATTATACGATTGGCACGAGCAGTTTTTATGTGAAGTTCAAGCTCATTAAAAATTAAACCTAAGCAATGAGCAAATGTTTCCCCTATATTTTAAGCTCATTAAAAAATGAATCAATTTCCAGTAAATAACCATTGTGAATGCATTATCATCAGCTTTTGAGCCTTGGTCGTGTTCTCACCATCACCTCCACTCTGTTTTAGCCGATCATATGCCTCCATTTGATTGTTTACCCTTTTTGAGGAACAGCTGCGAAGAGTGATCCTGTTAGCCATCCTTGTGACACTGTCGTAATTGGAAAATTCCAAACCTTACCTGGAATCAGCTGCTACCTGAAATTATCACTCGTTCCTCAAAAAATGAGTCTCCTTTAAGCTCTTTTCATCTGACTCGTAAAATATGAAAAGATTGCCGAGTAGTTGGCCTCTCCAGCTCGTTAAAGCTACTGGGAGTGCTATCCCTCCTCTAAATTTTAATCTTTTTGGACCTGAGGGATTATTACACAAAAAGATCGAGTTCTTGTCTTGTTCGGCTCGTTTAAACTATCGAAAATTCATCCCTTTTGTATTATTTTATACTTTTTCGGGCTTAAGGGATTATATGACGAAAAAGGATTATTGGAGTTTCCTTTACGTCCCTTTCAGACTCTCTAAAATTGAAAAGGACCGAGTTATCTTTGTCGTTAAGCTCGTTAAAACCAATAGCGACAAACTTGTCCATATAGACAAGAACGAGTTTCACTGTCGCTAGGCTCGTTAAAACATAGCGACGGGTTTGCCCGAAGGGAAAATTATAGAACAAGCATATGTTATCCTCCTCAAGCTTGATAAAAATAAAGAGGTACTGGTCAGCAATGACTGGGGAAAATTGTGAAGAAAACTTGAAGAAACTTTATTGATAGCAAAGTCGCTCTTGAACAAGACACTTTCACTCCATGTCTGAGTTGGGTTGGGTTATTCCGTTCATCGGTCATATTACCATTGGTCCATCGTACCATCCATCTTTGGGGTTAACGCTACCAATCCATTTCAAGTGTTGCCAATATTTTCAAGAGAAGTCGATTAGAGAATTCACCAACCCATCTTGTGTCTCATCCGCTGCAATACCTTTACGCTTCATTCCTTCATGACCGCCACCCTGAACCCTGTATCATCAGATCATTTTCACCTCCAAAAGTCATTTGCTCCGTTCCGTGTCATAGATGTGGGATTCATTAAGGCCCTCCTACGCCGGGTCACTTCTTGTCGACATCAGCTCATTATCCAAGAAGTCGACCTAGGAACAACCCTTTCAGTACTTTGAAGGTTGCATGCCTCAATGGCAAGTTTCTCACTTTCAGCAACAGGTTTACATCAATGGCCTTCGACCGAGAGATTTTGTGTGGTGTTTGACGCCAAGTCCCATTTTCACGCCACAGGAATTGTACTTTCGTACCTTGAGGGTCATCATCATTATCGGTGATTCCTCTCGTGCCTGTTAACATCTTACATCATTGGCTGGTAATCAGGCGATGTATTTCCATGTTCGACTCTAGAACATTTTTCACATAGATCGACGTGTACTTCGGGCGAAGATTGGACGAGTTTGAAGACCCTAGATCTATCATCCATCTGGGCTGTGATATATTCAGGAAAATAAAGACATCAAATGTACATCATTGCTGCACAGATGATCATTCAAATCAAAGGATGATGGCTTTATCAGAATCATCAGTTTGCCACACAGACGATTGTCCGTACTATGTACATGAAAATGAATTTATAAAGCTAAGCATGGGAATGCCCGCCTCAGCTAGATCATGAAAATATTATGAAGATAATGTATTATATTTTATCTTATTACAGGTCACCTTCCAGTTCGAAAAACCTTGGATCCTCATGATAAAGCATTTCACCCGACATCAAACGATTAATGACCTCATGCTTTAGGGGGCAACTGTTATAGACATTTTTGGGCATTGCAACCCCAATCATATATGTCCATAAACCAAGGGCTTTTGAGTCCCTAAAAGTGTTGTTTCATGCCCTAAAGGAATGAGGTCAGCTGATTACATCATCTCCCAGAAGTTCTCCATAGAAAACTGCTCAGAACTGGTAAAAACTGGACCATATAGGTTGCTCAGTGCTAAGGGTATGATGCATCTCACCTTCCCAGTGTAAAAGGTGCGATGCATACTGGAAAGCCCTTCTGTAGGGTGCGATGGGCGAGAATGGACAAATGGTAGAGACAATTTGCGAGGTGGATGATCATGGAATCTTCCAGAAACTTCTCCTATGACACTTGCCTCTCTGAATTCGCCCAGGGATGAGTAAGAGATCATCAATCTCCAAGTGGAATCAAGAACTATCAAAGAGAAGACACTAATCAAAATCCCAAAAGCTGACTCACCTCCCTGCAATCATCTATATATGGATCCCTCATCCCAGAGATCCAGAGGCTGGAATTTTGAATCTTGTAAGGAAGTGCTATTGGTTTCCTGGTGGAATATCATAGTGTTGGGTGATCTAAGCTTTCCATGAGGTGAAGAAGGGATTTAATGCTGAGAGGATGACACTGGGTCAGATCAATGGGTTGTAATCCTCTCTTCTAATCTTTATATCAATAAAGCTATTCTCGTTTTCCTCCACATTCTTGTATGTCTGATAGTATATGCATTTGTGTGGTCAATATATATCTAGTCCTATATTGCTTATGATTATAGATCTCTGCACTTTGAAGGTATTATGCTTCTTTAACTTTACAGGTACTTTTTGAAGTGGAGTGGTCAAGGGAGAAGTGACAAAGACCTGTCGGTGAGGAGAAGGAACAAGCAAAGAACTGAGCGAACGATTGAGGTTGGTATTCTTTGATCCTCTCCTATCTACTTCTCATAAAGGAAAATGAAAGTAACTTTAATCTGTTTGTTTCTAAGATAGCTACCCGTCTTAGTGGGACTAGTAGCTCTGCATAGACACTAGATTTCCCGATAACAATAGGCTTTAATTGGGTCCAGGCTTTTATCACATTTTGCAACATCGCGCAATTCGTAAGTTTTAAGACCTCTCTTAACTGTTCTGATGCGATGCGATAGGTTGACCATCTCATTGCAATATCGCATTTCACACATTTCAACATGCTTCATGAGAGTGCACCTTTTGTGAATGACGATATGCGATACGGGCTTTGTTTTAATAGGAAATGCCTTAGGCCTTAGTTTTAAACGAAAAATCCTAAGATATCTAGGTTAAGCACGGTGACTCTTTTGATCTCTTTTTGTGAGTTTTGCTTGTTAATAAGGCTTTTGACACACTTGGTCCAGTGGTAGGAGAAAAGGCGAGTATTGCTAGCTTTCAAAGGGTTTTGACTTGATATCTTGCTTTATTCCAAAAATTTAAAATAAAGTGTCTAAATGCTAAATTTATTTTTTGAAGGATTTTATCAAGGGTCCCTATTTATTAATAGAATATTAGCTATTATATTAATAAAGGGGGGGTTTTTGAATAGCACAACAGGACCCTGAACAAGTCAATTATCTACTTATGCGCGCTTTAGAGTACCCTTAGATCAATAGTTACTTGGAATTACCTAAGTCTACGATAACTTTAACAGAAAGCGTTATGATCTTCGCTTAATAACTTAACATTAATTGTGTTCAGATAACAATACATATTAAGTAAATCCACGCATCAATACATCATTATTTTATAAAACCATCATTCATCATAGCTTATAGCGCATTCATACATAACAGAAGTAAAGGGACTAACACGGGAATTTCTATAACAAACTTCTTTATTGATATTTAGCAAAGGTTTACAGACTTAAAACTTCCCTGCACACTTAGTTGCAGGGGTCCGCGCACTCAACTGTGGACACTACTCTAGGCCTCTGTGCACTCAGCTCTAGAGCCTTTCCCTCCCCTAAGACTTCTATCTCTACATTAGACTTCTTCGCTCGTACCCATAGACTTCTTCTTACTTGCCTTAGACTCTCTAAGACACACTTATTTATATAATCCCATGTTCCTCGGACCATGGGTAGATCTTCAAAAGCTGACTCCAGTTACATAAAAGAAGGGTAAAACCCTTTTTGACTCTTAACTAGCTACATGCTCTACGACCACAATTCGCAGAGACTTTACATCTTTTTACATCAAAACTTGGTCCTTTGCCCCAAAAATTACCTAGGGGACCCTATCCCAACACTTAGATTGATGTTAGTAATTCAAAATTTGTAGTCCTTGGAGAGATCTTTCTAATGAGATATTGTGTGCGTCAAATGAAGACCGTATGCCAAAGTTATGACCTCGAGAAGTTGATGTACCAATTTACCCAAACAGGGCCCATAGTTTGGCGCTTCATCTCCTAGGGTTAGGTTTTTGGATGTTTAGGGTTTTCCATTATTTCTCAATAATAAATAGGTCTTTGAGCCTCAATGTAACACAGTTCAAAGGCATGTATCCGCCACATCTCTTCTCAGAGATAAGCTACCATTGCCTGAGATAGTCTTATTTCCATTCTGTTTGTAAGCATATTTCAGTAATTGATATTAATGAAATGAAGTGTTATTTCTACTGCATATTTTTATTTATGGTTATATATGTAATTTGTTGCATTCCTATTTAAATCTGGATCACGGGGTGTTCAATGATCTTTGGTCTTGATAGGTGGTTGCATACATGTGTTTCTTTTGCTTTATCTTGCTAGGTTCATTTGTCCATCCAACTACAAGTGAGTCTTCATGCATGCTTCCTCCTTCTCCTTCTTCATCATCTCACCATGATTTGACAGTGTACCTATTCTTTCCATTCACTCATGATGGGACGACATCAATCTGAAAAATCCCTAGTCTAATATGATGCATTATTATCCAGGAACTAAGCTTGGGATAGGTGACATGCTTAGATTCAGAGGCCAGTAACTATTCATTGCACAATTTTAGGTGACAAGGAGAGAGGATGATCACTGATACTGTGCAGAGTGTAGCTCAAGCTTAACTAAGGAACTCGTAGAAATTTCTCAAATTCTCTACAAATCTCACTCTGAGACCTATGTAGAAAATCTGACTGTAGGTTAACCCGATAATACAATATAACCAAAGCAAAATACTATAACCTACTTCTACTATCAATTTGCGGAAGCTTAAGGATCGAGGTAAACAATATAACCAGAAGAAGAAGAATCAATGCACAATACACATGAAAATACTTTGGGGAAAGCCTCAACTAAAAACCCCACTATCTATATTATCATACAAGGTGGAAATACATAGAGATTATACAAAGCCTTAGCTCTCACAGCTAGCCAGCTCTCAGTACATTCCTCACAGATGCTCACAGGCAATCCTAGCTTCTCACAAGCCTTATCCTCTACCGTCCAAGATCCTATTTCCTTGTGCTGTTCCTAGTGGATGATTCACCTTCAACCAAGTGGAACACCACTCTTACACACTATAAAACTATGTAATCCTCAAGGAACTGATTCCTTCTACATGCATGAGTTTTCTTTATAGGAAAACACATGCAACTGATAGTACAGTGTCCTTGACATTTAACTTAACTGGGTCTTTCTCAGAATAGACACGCGTGAGTTTCTGATGAGGGAATCTTCAGTTAATTGGAGTACACTAGTTGAGTGCATGCATGCATCAACTGAATGTTAACTCTCTATTAGTTCCTCAAACAATTTGAAACTAATTTAATTGGACTTATCTCAGTAATCTGAGTTAACTAATTACAACTCAAATATAACTCAATCTTATCTCCTTAATTTAAGGATTATCTCCTTAATTTAAGGGATAACTCTTGCATGACTTCAGAAAGACTTCTAACTTGAATTTCTCCAACTAATTAAGTCAAAATAACTTAATTAATTATTTCCAAGTAGCTGTTAAGACTAAATTTGATTTTAATTCACAATTTAATTCAAGAACAAATTAAATTGGAATATTCTTGTTGCCAAATTTCAACAGAACTTTTGAGCATAGTCCTCACTAAGGAGAAAAATTGTGTAGTGGCCACTTAGGCAGTCAGTTGTTGATGCAGTATCGGACCTTGGGAGGAAGATTTGCATAGTTTTCAGGGGGGAGGGGGACTGTGAAACAGAGAAACCTGGAGGATAGATCTAAACAGTTCTTGAGGTCTGTGAGCTCCGACTTAGCGAGGGCACTAGGGGACACTTTTGCGCAATTTTGGAGGCCAAGGGAGGTTGGTTTCTCTACACATTGTGGGGTTGCAATAGGCAAGGGGAGAAGCTTGAGGACTAGAAGTGCGAAGTGCATAGTTCAAGTCGGATTGGGAGGATCTTCAACACAATTCTAGGGGTGGACGAAGGCTGCTGAGATCTGGAATTGCGCAGTGAAATTTCCCTAGGGGACAATCGTTGTGAACTGTGCAATTTTAGACAACAATTTCACATCACTGAGGGTGAGATTGCGTAGTGCACAGTTTAAGAGAGGTCTTGTGAAGCTGAGTTTCCCGGTCGGGAAGATTTTCGAAAACATGGCTAGTATAGGAGGAAGATGAACTCGTGAAGAACTTGAACTTGTGATCACACACTTAGCATACTTCGATGACACAGTAACATAGGCCACCAGAACAAAAAGACAAAGCATAACCCTCTGTGTGACTATCTCATAACAAGAAGCGACAAGTGCGGCACTTGATATAGACTTTAAGGCAACCGTGACGACACTTGTGTGTCAATGCTCAAAACTTTGTGTATGAGTACGACGAGTTTTTAAATAGCTAGGAAAACTCATATACATAAATACCAACCTTTGAAACTACAATAAAAGGTTTAGAAGCATGGAAAAACAATCAAACATGCCAAAAGACGACAGTTGATACAACAAGAAAAATGGGTCAGAGGACTCTACGAAAGCTCATGAAATGAGCTTAAGTGTTTGCAAATATCAAAGGAAAGGCCAAGGAAGGCTTTGAAATTTGTGTGCAAGCCAAAATGTTGGAGGGTATTGTAGCTGCTACAATAGGTTCATAGACATTGAGTGGTTGTTACATCCATGGGAAAATCTAGGTAGATCAACCCGAAGGTTTCTACCCATCGACCAAACTAGCAAGGCCTAACCTCAAGGGCATCGAGGATATTTTACCCTGTGACCTCTTGATAGGCTAGGTACTTAACAATAGGAACTTGATCAACTGAGCTATCCCTTGGGGTTTAAAGGGTCTTTGTGATAAATTTCAAGACTCTACAATTGTTGATAAAATTTTAAAGTCACTAACTTCTAAGTTCAATGAAAAACATTCAGTAATATAGGAAATGCAGGACTTGAGTCAACTATCACTAGAAAGAATCCATGGGATTTTGACAACCTATGAAATGAGCACAGAAGGGGACCAATCAAAAGTTATAGAAACTTCCTTCAAAGATACAAGAAAGGAAAACACAATAAATAATTAGGAAACATCAGCGATATCTCAGATAAAGAGGAGGTAAAATTTGTCAGGAAGTTGTAGATGGGAACCAGAAGGTCAAAGGTAAGCTCCCATTTAATTTTTTTTTTCTTGTGGAAGAGTTGGACACTATGCTACTATATACCCATACAAGCATAATCTTGATAAGAAAGAAAATGGAAAGAACATCTCCAAGAAAAATGTCAAAAAGAATTTCTCTAAGAAGAAAAGTTTTTATTCTAATGAATATGGTGAAGATACATCGAATGATAAGGTAGATGAATATTTAGACTCTAACTATGATTACAAAATTCGTAGGGCTCTTGAGGATCAATTAGCTAGTTAATTAGATATTTGTGAAACAAATGATTAAGTGAAGGTATCAAAATAAATTGGTAGGCTCAGAAATATAAACCAAGACTTGGAAATTAAAGGAATAGTATTGTTGAATAAATGACCCTGATAAAGACTCACCTAGAAGAAGATAAAAGAAGAAAGGAAGTTTTGATGAAACAACTTCAAGAGAAAGAGAGGTATTGCAATAAGTTGGAATAAAAAAATATGGCCCTAAGTAAATATTCTAAGAAAACAAAGTCTCAGTCAATTTGGTTCCTTAAGTGGGTAAAGGAATCTAAATCACTAGATAATATTATTAATGATCAATTCCCTCCTCTAATTAAGACAGTTCTTGGACACAATGCTGCTCAAAATCATAACAACAAGGTTTCAGATCCAACAAGCACAAATCCACAAGGTTATGTCAAGACTCTTCATAAGACCCATCAAAATCAAGATGAATTAAGTAATACACAAGCAAGAAAGAAACCAAGATCACAAACAAGACCAGTCCTTAGGTATAAAGTTGGTTTAATGGTTATTGTTTTACTTGTAACCTATTAGGCCATAAGGCCATTGATTGCAGATCTAGCAAATGGAGTAGAGGAAAAGACCATCCGAGTCTAAGGCTTGA
The DNA here is from genome assembly GCA_031772625.1 of Pinus tabuliformis. Taxonomy (NCBI): domain Eukaryota; kingdom Viridiplantae; phylum Streptophyta; class Pinopsida; order Pinales; family Pinaceae; genus Pinus; species Pinus tabuliformis. The sequence continues at coordinate 951,700,664 of CM062816.1, read as the reverse complement.
CACCAGTATCAAACAAGATTCTTATTATATGAGGTGTCATACATGTCAGAATCTTAGACACATGGCCAAATATTACAGTAAGTTCAGAATTTTTAAGCCATCTAACCAAAATAAGCAATTTATTAAGATTTGGAGGAAGAGAAGCCAAATCCAAAAAAGTAGGGGAAGACAGTCTCCACTACAGTATGTTGTACCTCATGCGTATTGATAAAAGGATTGCAAAAGTTAATGAGAGTTTCATAGTATCAAGGGAAGAACATGGAAATAAATTAGGAAATTGATTACAATTAGGTCCATAGGATCAACTTGGTTTCATGGAAAGAGGTGTAGGAACTCAGGAGGGGAAATGCATTGAAAAGAAGGTTTACATGTGTGCTATTTCATTGGTTAAATTTTAATGATGACCCCATGTGATGCTAGTTTATTTTCATTTTCTAACGATAACTTGTGCCTAGGGCTTGTATATGCTTATTATATTGATAGAAGATTTATGCTACTAATGTTGCATCTATCGAGGCTATTGTGATCAAGATTTTTATAGAGAATTTCTGATGTGAACATAAATAAAATATCTTTGGGAGAGAAAGTTTTCCAAGTTGTGCAGAACATAAGACAATAAAACATGTCCACGGGGAGCATCTCATATGCTTCTGGTGTTTCAATGGCTCATTGTTGACATTATGGTCCCTTGCAAGTAGAAAAGGGAAAAGAAACTACTTGGAGTCACTTGTTGTGCACTTATTTGACATTAGTTTATTGTAGGAGTTATCATAGTTTGAGGAGTCTGTTGTTGTTTCATATATCCTACTTGGAAATTAATATGAGTGTGTGCTAACCCAATGATCAGTTCACGAGCCGTTGATGGGGCCTCATTGCAAAATCTTATATTATTATTGTTGTTGTATAGATCAGTTCTCTTACATTATTTCTTTCGTGCATTATTTGTTGTTGGTTCTACAGAAGTATGCTCTATGTGGATGAGCTTCATGATGATATAATAGTTTCATTGATAAGGAGGATTTATGTATTATCGTCACTATGTCATAATATATGGGTTGCTTCTACCAGTTTAGATCATCATCTATGCATAATGTAGTGGTTATCTTGTGCTCTTGCAATGATTTTTCTACATAAACTTATGGCTTACATGTTTAATAGAACACATATTATTGCTAATGGATGCCTTGTATTTGCCGCATATCATTGTGATGAGAATGCATGAAAGAGAGCACATGTTTGTGCATTTATATAAGCCATGTATTTTTTCGTCCTTTGGTGCATTGGTCATAGTGAAACACATTGTGTCCAACATGTATTGTAAAGGTGTGTCAAGTTCAACTATGTATATTAGATGTCAAATTCTTGTCTTGTATATCATTGACATATCCCTTGTCTCATTTTTTTATTGGGTCACTTGGTGGAATAATGTAACTTGGTTCATATAATCATGAGTCATTGGTTGGTGACACACATACTTGTAGAAGAGTCATGTATCACAACCATGTATTTACTCCAAGGATATTTTTACTTGTGTTGCACATCATCGTACCATTGGTCAAAAGTTGGTTAGTCTCTTGCACTTGGAAAGGAGGCTTATTGCAGAGAAGCAAAAAGAGTATGATTGTAGCCCATTATATACTTAAAGGGAGCATGGTCAACGTAAGAGGTGTGTTGTGGAACCGAGTTCTTTGTTCCATATACTTATCTTATAGGAGAAACATCAAATTTTATCAGAAGATCAATTTGTATAAGTTTTATAGTCAACATGGCATTGAGAATTTCAGGGGGAGTACTTCTCGCAACTTATTATTGCCCTTTTCTATTGATGTAGAAAGGGGAGAGAAGGACTTGATGACTTGGTGTTTTGCAGGAGGTTGACATCAACACCAAAGGGGGAGATTGTTGGCATTGTGGATAGTGTTTTGGCCTTGATGTCAACCTGGATCATGATCTTATCACACTCTTGATGGTTGTAGAGGAATTGCTAGAGGATGCAAAGGTATCTGGAAAGATGGAGTCTTATGATGATTTCTTTATGCTTGCAGAAGAGTGTAGGTTTTAACCCTATACAAAAGAATTCCTACAAACAAATTATTTAAAGAAAGAAAATATATGCAATGTTGAGAACATAAAAATGTACACAGATATTTTCTCCTGGAACCCAAAACTGGGAAAACCATAATTATTTTTCATTATATTCCTTTCCATGTTGCATTAAATTATATACATGTCGAAGAATTCATAAAATAAAATCCATTAACCGTATATTAGAACATAACCATAGTTCCCTTGACCGGATCTACAAAATACCATGGGAAAAACCATCATGCCCAAAACCATACTCAAAAACTATGCACAAAACATGGGTGGGTCCACATATTTTTTTTTTTTGGGAACTAGGCATGGAAATAATATAACACATGCCCAACATAGAGGTTGGATAGGCCGTGGAGATGCCTGGTGAAGTGTTGAAGCAATTTTATTGAGTTATAGGAAGAGGATCATGGTAACACGAATATCTAAGTAAAAACAATGTGTTATAATGCACCCTACAAAGCATGTGTCCAGTGTTATAACACAATTCTTGAGAATAGAATGTGTGACAATGCTTGTAGGGGGAGATTTTTAAAAACCACAGGTAAAAACCAACGAATTTCTTAAGTTGATTGCAAGAGTGTGCAAGTTTTCTATTCAATCTAATAAAGGTGTGTTAGTGCTTAGTATGATGTGAAGAGAATCTGAAGGGTATATGCATAGATCTAAGTCTTTTCTTTTATGAGAGCACTTGTAATTTAATTTCTAAGTTTTTATTTAGAATGTTCATTAATCTATGGTCCTAAATGTGTATGGATTATAAGACAACATGTTCTTGGATTACACAATGATTGCACTAAGTTGGCATAAAGTTTTGAGACAAAGAATTGACAAAGTAAAATGCATAGAAATAATTTGGTTGTAGGGATTTACACATCTAAATGAATGCATTTACAAATACATGCAAATATTAACAATACCAGAGAAGTTTGTATATGTTGGTTAATCTTTCATGATTGTTATACATTAGTTTGTCACACTTAGGCAAATGACCACAAAATCAGATCTCTTACTATTCGATAAACCCTTCTTAGTAATCCCCTACAAAGCCTGAGAAAAAACCATTATGAGAAGAACAAGAGTATTCAATTACATTGCTTAAAATCCATAATTTCAATTAGTGTTGCACTTTCCCTCTGAGAAAACTACGACATCACAAGTTCATTCATTGTCACTTGCACAACTTTTCACACTCTTCTCCACTATAAAGTGTGACAACCTTTCTAAATGGTTAAAAATAAAAAGTAAATTCTAGAAGAATTATTGAGGAATCTCATCTCAACAACATGGACTTGAGTCCCTAATTATCTTGACCTCATCCCAAGATTAATGGATTTAATCCCACTTATTATCGAACTTATTCCCAATTTTTACGGATCTCATCCCATAGAAAATAGATCTCCTACCTTCTCTCCTCTCCTATAAATACAATGAAGATCAAAGGACAAGGGGTTGGATTTTGAAGTACCCTTATGTTTTCCAATTGAGATTGAAGGTTTGTTGTGAAAATGAGGATTGGATATATTTGGAGTGGAGGCTTATGACATCAAGGCACTTGGTTTTAATAATCCTGCTCTTTATCATTAATACAAATACTTGTTTCTTTCCTGTATGCATATGTTAAATGTTTATTGTAAGGCTCCTTGATATCTTACATGATTTATGATTGAATCTTTGATATATTTTAGCTTTTATCTCTTGTTTGGATTTTTCTTTGTAGATCTCCTCTTGGAGCATCAAGGGAGAAAGTTTGAAGGCTACAAAGGAGAGGTACGAGGATTGTCATTAGGCATTTTTGAATGAGGTATGAGATTTATATCCTCTTTACATTTGTGTTTCAATCATAAATTAGGGAGTGTTTTCAAGAATTTGGCTATTTGTTTCTAGGCTTGGCTTCCGAGCCTAGGGAGATATATCATGTCCACATGACGATATTTTATCATAAAATAATGATGTTGTTTTAGCTTCTATGTATTTGGAACAAGCCTATTGTAGCCACATGGTCAAATGCACAATGCAGAAGTACAAAAGGAATTTTTCCCAGTAAGTGCAGAGGTTTAGATGATACAATAGAGATATTTTTGCACAATAATAATGGAGGAGGTTCTTCCGTGACAAAGTTTTCTTATGAATTGATGTTAATTCTTGTCTTTTTAGAGGTTGTATTCAAGATTGATGACAAATTTTGAGATTTTTTATGAATGGTTTATGCTAGAACACAAGGATTTCCTCTATGATGATTTGAGACCAGTGCTTCTCTAAGGGAAGAGGCTTATTTGATAGAGTCTTGTGAATGTAGAGATCTATGACAAAGGTTAGGCAATGTTTTTATAAACAACGTTGTTTTGTAGATATCATTGTGCAAAAAGATTAGTGCTTTGAGAAAAGGTTTTGTATGACATAGTTTTGCATTCAGATATTGTTGTCTTATATGGATAAAGATTGCTAGTTAATTTGATGTAAGTAATATTGTTGCATAACCCTTGATAAGTTTTGATACTAAGTATAATTATGGTTTAGGTTTTCAAGTATGCTAAAATGTGTGAAAGAGATGTTGCAAGGTTCACATGCTAAGGTGCTTATTGAAAGGATATTTTTATATGGTTGCATGTCTTGTTGAGATGTATTCAGTTATTATGGTTGATTTTTTGTGACTAAGATTGACATGAATGTGTTGATGATTTTATTGAGTTAATGGAAGAGTAATGAGAGATCTGTGATTTGCTAATGTATCTGCATAACAGTTGTACATAGATTGTATTTACTATAAAGATGGTTTTGTATTGTTGACAATGTTTTTGATATTGATCGTTAAGGGATGTCTCGATGAATATGTTGATGATAGATGAGATTGGTTTTTGAGTATAGAGTATAGCTCAGAATTTGAGATTATTGATGAGCTATGGTTTAATGGTCTATTGAGTATATTTTTCTGTTGATGAGATATTTATTGTAGAGAGGTTTTGGTATCTTGTTATTTAGATTGAGTAGAATGTTATATGTGGGCCGAGTGTGAAATATTTTGAAACATGGTCCACAGAGGGTATGAAGGTTGGAGCCTTTAGTAAGGGTGTGGTAGCCTCCTTTTGGTGGTGTCTATTAAATTTCATCAGGAAGTGGTGGCTTCCTTATAATGGTAGATGGAGAAATAAGAGGAGGTGGTAGCCTCCACCAAGTAGGAGTATGTGTATTGTTATAAGTTTATGCCAATGCAAGATGTAAATGAATATTTTTTTGAATATTAATAAAAGAAGATGAAAACAACAACAGTGATGGGTTTTCCCAGTAGGGTTGTCCACCTAATATCCAGTGTCCCTATGTGATGATGATAGTGTTGATGTGTTGTGCTCTTATGTTTTACCTTGCATTTATAATGCTCATGGTTCACATGTGTTATGTGCTTATGTATATATATGTTGTCATTCAATTAATATTATAAAGAAGATTGACTAATTAAATAAATTTGAAATTGCATGGAATACTTATTCACCACCTCCCCTCTTAGTATTTCTAGCAATAATCACTAATTTCTTATTAGAGAAAGTTGAAGAAATACCTTTTTTTTTTTTTTAGAATCATTTTTGGGGATGTGAGCCAAAGTACGACAATATATTAATATAGTATCCAAGACAAATTTTGTCAAAATTAAACACCTCCATTTGGACACTAAGTGGTTGCACAATTGTGATATTTTTTCTCAACTTTCTTGCCCAACCAGTTCCAATCAACATTCCAATTAAAATCTAAATATTTGGTTACATCATTAACAAAGGAAAAAGGGTAAGTATTGATCAAGTGTAGTTTCCATACTTTCTTCCAATGCAAAAGTATATAGGGCTGATTTTCTTTATTAAATCCCATCCCCGTGGATTTTTAGTAATGCAATAAAAGATCTCTAAAGGATCTTGATTCAGTAACATAACCAAAATAAAATAGAAAAACATCATCAACAAACAAAATATGGGTCAATATCTCTCTAAAGACAACCTTTATTATTTATAATGAAATTTTTCTTCTTCCATTAGTAAAAGACCTACTCAGGCCTTCGACTACCTGGGGAAAATGATAAGGGGATAGGGGAAAACCTTGTCTCAAGCCCCTAGAAGGATTAAATAGCTAAGATGTTGCTTCATCGATTAATGCTACAAAATAATTTGAGGAATAACATGTCATTATACACTTGATTAAAATATATTAGAATCCTACTTGAGTGAGAAAAACATATAAGGTAAAGCTAAAACACCCTATTATAGGCCTTGGAGAGATCAATCTTTATGGCCACAACTATTCTCTTTGAATTTTTTTCAGTGTGCAATCCTCTTTTGTAGTTCCAATTGCCTTCTAAATTTTCCTTCCTTGTAAGGATCCAAATTGATTTGCAAAAATTAAATTTGACACTAGAAGTTTTAGTATTGCTAGTAACAATTTAAAAATTATCTTATAAAGGAAATTACAATGTTAGATAGGTCTAAACCCATCAAATGAACTCCAACTTTGGTAAAAGAAATATAAAAGTAGAGTTAATATTAAAAGGAAACTTTCACAAAATTGTAACTTCTTATAAATGCAATAGCCAAGTGAGATAGGGGTAAACCTCTAAAAGGGATTGAGGAATTCCACCTTTGATGTCAGAGCTATAAAAGTAGAGTTGATATTCAAAGGAATCTTTCAAAAATTATAACTTCTTCCACTACTTGAACAAGATCCTCTCCCAGTACATCAGAGAACTCCATAAATTTTTTAGTTTTCCAATTACATGGACTAATAATTTTGTATTTCCTAAGCTAAATTTTTAAGTTCTAGGTTCGAAGCCTCCTCCCTTAATTTTGTTTGAATTGGAATTTGAATTGATACAAAGGGAATAAAGTTTTGAATGTTTTATGTTGTTAAGTATAACTCAAAGCACACAAGTAGACAAAGATAATTAACTAACATTGGAATATAAGAAAGGTCTTGGGTAATAGTGCAAAATGTGGCACAACCCCTGGATAGGACTGCACAAAGGTAGTGTATCAGGTCACGAGGAATGGGAAGGTGCACGAAGCAACCTCTGCTCAAGGAGAAACCGAAGACTAGTCAAACTCATCAAACATCTCCAAGGTGCGGAAACCTGGTTCTAGAACCCTCTCATACTACTTCAGGTGCATACTGTTGCCGAAAGGGCCAGTAGTACCAGGATTTGTTTGGCTAACTAACTTTGAACCTGGGTCAGGCCCCAACAAGCCAACAAATGGTTTTGTTGCCAGGACCAGGATCTGTATATATATGTCTGATGTCGTACCACTGGAATCTAAAAAAGAAAGGAATTGAGGAGTGGTTGGATAGAAAGATTCACGAGTTTGCGGCGCAAAAAAACTGGAACCTGTGATTATCAAAGGAAGAGTGGTTAGATTTCTACTTGTATACAGAAATCCATGAAATTTTCTTTGCATCCTTCCCCACTGAGTTGTACGAGTGGATCGCGAAGCTACCAGATAGCCAAGGAAGGTGTAAACTCGACAAACCTATTGTGTGGACTCCAAAGTTGGTGTACATACTAGAAGCATCGGAAGATAGGATCGTGCACGTTGTCAATCACTGGTTGGATCAAATCATTAGAGTATTCATCACCGAATTCACAGTAGATACTTCAGTTAGCTATAGCGAGGCAGAACGACGCTTCCTCAAGGGACCGCGTGGTAAGTACGTTAAATCTTTGAACACCTGTATTAAAATGCTATTGTGTGAAAAGCGGGTTATGCAAATAGATTGATGTTTGGGGCTACACGGAGTGGGAGGATCTATAGAAACGAAGGTAGCACAAAACTAGAAACTAGCCCCTTGATTTCACCTCCACGCGGAGGTGAAGAAGAACTCGTGAAGGTTTCACCTTGAAGTGTGATCAATCTGATAAAGAAGAGAATTTCGTGCATACCACCCCCACCCACACCACCACCAGTCTCACCATCTTCACCCCTGAGTTCACCCATACCACCTCCGCCACCACCGCGAAGCAGTATGGCCAGTGCGATACAGCTACCAGTGTTCAAGGGAGTAGGGAATGAAGATCCAAACCAATTTTGGTTCGTGGTAAAAGTGGTATGGGAAGCACAGGGTGTCATGGATGACAATATAAAGAAGGCAATGTTGGTTAGCACTCTACAGGATCGTGCACTGACCTAGTACATTAAGCATTCCAATGATAATCTGAATGCGGGGATAGTGGATATCCAAGATGCGTTAAACAAGGAGTTTAGCATACCAAAATTGGAGGCACAGTCGATCATTGGATTCAAGAAAATCACAATGCTACCAGGCGAAACCCCGTGGGAGCTAGATCAAATATTGAAGTGCACAATTCGCAAAGTGAACATGACACTAACAGATGGGAAACATCACAAATGGTTTGTAGTATCATTAACACCGTATTTATGGAACGCGTTGTCGCAACAAAGGCTAACAACTCAAGCTGAAGCTTTGGAGGTTGCGATGAGATTACACGAGACTTTGATACAAGATCCAAACCTAGGAGTCCAGCAGATTCACGCGTAGCAGAAAAACTTGTGTCTTGAGATGCAGAGTTTGAGACAAGATAGGATGGCTCGTCCAAAAGTGCGCGACAAGGTATGGTGCGTAAAATGCAAGGGCCGGGGGCACGACAGGGACCATTGTCCGGTGTTTGCAAATTACCTTGCGAGAGGAGCACCAATGCCATTGAGACCAGAGGCACAAGTAGGACCAAGCATGCCACCTGCATTGTGGTGCGTGATTTGTCAGACAGGAGGGAAGCATGCTACAGATAACTGCCATCTATTACAAAAGTATACGCAGAATTCCCAGCAATTGTTTTGCAATTTCTGCAGGTCAGTAAGCCATGATGAGTGCACCTATAGGAGTTATGAATTGATGATGGATCAAACTCCTACCTGTTAGCTACCTATACCAATAGGTTTCATTTTTCATGATTGACAGGGGAAGTGCTAATATGATCTACTTTGGTGATGCAAAGATCTCATATTTTGTGGAAAACACATGTCTACAGTTGGTTGATGTTGTCCTACTTCTGAATGGGTGATCCAACAGTCTAAGTTGGGTCATGCCATGTTTCAATTTTTTGTTGTAGATTAGAGAAAGAAATCTGTCCAAACTGTTCAATCTTGGCAGATAAAGTAGTTAGGTAGAGAATGAAGATTCACAACTGTTTAATCTGGGGCCTTGGAAGTAATAAGGCTAGCCTTAGATAGAAAATCAAAAGGAAAAAGCCAAAGGAAAAGAAAAGGCACATGAGGGTTTGCAAGTCTAAGTGCACCCTCCTTGAAGTAACAAAAATGCTAGGCAATAGAATGGGTAGGTAGATGGGGTTGCAGAAGCATGATTTATGACATTTCACTGGCCTAAGCAAAGGAAAAACATGGTGTCAGTGCAGATCTTCCTATTCAGCAGTTTTGCAGCAACAAAATGATGCATGTCTAACTTCCCAATCATCCCCCATCAAATTCCTTGCTAACATCCCAATACCACCTTTGCTCATGAGATAAATCAAATTCATGGATTGATCCATATTGCATAAAGAGCCACATTTCTTGTGTAAAATTCTTTTCATTTTGATCTACTCCCTAATTAAGTTTGTTTCCTGAAAACTTAGTATCTATCACTTCCCATTCACATTCCCCTCCAAAACTAACTACTAACTCTATCTATACTTAACTCCCCATGTTCCCCCCTCCCTATTACTATAACACTATGGTGTATAAAACCCAAAAAATGTATATATCCCTCCCCTTTGGCATTATAGCCATATGTCCAAATATTGGATAACCATGCAGAATCTAAGTCTGGTTCAAGATACTTTGTTCAAAATCAGGGATTAAACTAACCCCACGTTGGTTTAATAACCTAGACCCTACCCTTTTTTCCCCTTACAACCCCTTCATAATGCCTTACCCGCCCTATGTGCAAAAAACCTTGTAAAACCCATTTTTCCGCCTATCCAAAGTTTTGGGTCAAAAAGCGCATTTTACAAAAAACATTGAAAAAACCCATATTTTATTTGATTTCCAAAGGTCCCGCCAGGCGCGCTTTTCCATAAAAAACAATAATTTATTGACTGCCCTGCTGCCGTATCGTCCTATTATTTTATAACCCATCGACCGTCGGATCTGGGCTTTCCCATCCGACGACCCATATCAATATCGGGCGGCCCCCGACGTCCGAACATTACCTCCCGAAAAGTGTCAGAGGGTGACGTCAGGGCAGTGCCACGCGTCGCTCCCATATCGTATCGGGAGGCCGCCTGCCAATACCACCCCCGTACAAATAGCGGTCCGAAATTACCGCTTACCGCTGTGGTTTACCGCCCGCCCACGTCACGCCCACGTCATGCCAAGTCAGCGTCGCGTCAGCGCCCGGCCCGCCATCGCTCCGACCTGTCCGCCACCTCATCAGTCCCCGTGGACCAATCACAGGCCGCCACGTCACCCTTCCGTACCCGACCCCACCCGATGACGTCATGCTGACGTCATCCAAAAAAGCGCCAATAGCCCAAAATGTCCATATTTTCACCAAAATTCGCGTTTTTTCTCACTTTTGCCAAAAGAACTATTTGTGCTCTCTGCATGCAATTTACGACCATTTCGCCGCCAACCTGCAGAAATCGATTTAAAGACCGTGGGCGCCCTCAATTTGCCTGCACTTGCCGCCATTTCCAGAGTTCATCAGGTATTTATCCAAGTTTCCCCTTCGCGCCTGGTTTTTTGTATAAATTCACCAAAACAAGTGAGAAAAGAGAGAGAAATCACTGTAATTACCAGCAAATCCCCGGTGACCACCATTTATCTTCAGTTATAAGGTCGAAATTCACCGACAGAAGTCCACATTGAGTCAAGTTTCCATCAATTTACAGTCAGTTTGCGCATTCGTGAACTTAAAACCTTTGCTGCATTAATTCACCGGGAAAACAGCTTTGCTAGTCCCAGCATTTACTCATTAGACTTTCTTGGGAGCATTTCAATTTGTTCCCACCATAATTCACCCTGCTTCCCCTGCAAATTGCCTTACTGCTGCAAAAAATACCGCTCTGTGTTGCTCTGCCCAGTGAAACAAGTTCTAGTACAAGTCAAAGTACTAATTAACCATGGAAACACCAGTAGCACTAAACATTCCACCCTTGAATGCCCCACACAGAGAGCTAGAATGGCAGGCCCTGGGTGATAGAGATTACCAGATGACAGAAACACTCTCAATGCACACCAAATATAATATTCATGTACTCAATGAGCTGAAGGCCAAGCACCTCAATGGAACTGATATTCTAGGGATTTAGGACTCCAATTTGCCCATTTATAACCTCCCTCAAGTCAATGTCCTTCCAGATTTAATTCACAGATGCAGTGCCAACTATGACCCATGTCAAAGAGCTGTCCTCAATACCTCAGGTTCAGTTTTGTTCCATGTCACCCCTGAGGCTATAAATCAGATGCTGAACTTTCACTCTACAAAGCCATTGACTCCTGTTTCCATGATGGACTTGCTAAAGAAAGGAGGCAAGCTGTCTAGTGCCCAAATCTTAAAGATTAATCAGCTATTCATTGAATCAGGCTCTCAAACTGTGAGGACCCCTCCTATAGGAAATGTCTATTTTAATGAATTGGGCAAGTTGCTTGTGGATTTGATCAGTTATGTCCTGGGTTACAGATCAGCTGAGGATGCTGATGAAACCATTCTGGCAATGATGTCTATCTTCTCCCCTGGAATGCCTCCTTCTGTGCACTATGATTATGCTGCATACATCGCCAATAAGATTCATGAGCAATTGATGAATCTAGAGAGGGAAAAGGTGTTTAGATACACTTCATACATCTATCACTTGTTCCTATTTTATCAACCTGATGGCTTCCCTATTCCTCTCAAGAAGTTTGATGCTCAGGGAAACCCAAGGTCTGTGGTATTTTGGACTTCAGTCTTTCACCACACATCTTATTCACCATACAGCTACTGTGAGTTCATAGACCTCTTTATCCATCCAGCTATGTCCTTGCTATTGGGTACCCCTCCTCCAAGATTGACAGATGAGATGCAAAGGATTCTCCAGCTCTCAAAGGCCTACAGCATTGGGGATTGGTACTTTTACCAAAACCATACAGTGATCAGAATATATGGCTATGAATTGGCCCCATATAGGCTGCCAAGATATGTCCCTATGAGACTCTTTGCCTTAGAATATTTCAGGCAATTTGGAAATGCAGACATGGTCCATTTCCACAGCAAAAGCAAGAAGGTGCAACTCAAAATCAGAAACCAGCTAGGCCCATTTCTTTATAATAAAAGAGAAGAAGGATGGAAAGAAGCATATAAGATCCTAGAGGGCCTCCAATTGAAAACCAATTTCCTCTGGTCACCCTATGACCCCAATCATTTCATTAGTCTTAGAAGGGTCAAGTTTAAATTGGCTAGCTATGATCATGTCGGGCTGCCCCACATTGAGAAATATGCCAATTTGTTAAGATGGAAAGAGGGCACATTAGAGGAAGCAAGTCCTAGAGAGGAAATACTACAAAGAGAAGCAAAGAAACTTGAGAAAGAAGCTGACTTGGAAACTTGTGGGCAGGTTTCCTCTTCTTTTCAAAGGCAACTTGGAGCAGCTGCCTCATCCTCTACAGCCCACCAGCAAGCAGCTAAAACTACTCCTCAGGCAGCCAGCAAGGGTAAAGAAAAGGAGATGGAGCAAGAACAGCCACCCCCTACAGCAGAACAGCAAAAAGAGCAGCCAAAGCAGCAAGAAGAAACAACTGAGGCCCCAATATCTACAGAGCAACAGGCTCAAGAGAGTGTGCCTCCTAGGTAAGAAACAGTAGTGGAGGCCTCGGTGCTCCAAACTCCACTGAATGAAGAAAGAAGCAGGAAGAGGGATAGAGAGCAGGAAACTCCCCTCACCACATCCATAAATCAAGGGGAGAAAAGGCAGAGACTAAATCCCCTCTCTGAAGAAGAAATGCCTATTGGGCAATCATTGGGTATGGGTCCACCAAGCATGGAGGCATTTGCTAGTTCCTTTCAGCAGGAACAAGAAAGAACCCTTGGAGTAGAGGTCAGCTCCTCAAGCCAGCAAAGGAGAGCTGAATGAGGCATAAAGCAACAATTTATTGATATCAAGAAGAGAAATGAGCCAGTCAGGCTCCAACTCTACAATCACTTGCTTAAAATGGCCCCTACAAACCAGCAGAGGCTTATGTCAGCATATGACATAACAGAAGGGAAAATGATTATGAGTCATTTCATGCCCACTATGTTGCAGCCACAGTCAGCTGCATATTATATAAGGACCAACCTTGAGGTTCTTGCCAAAGACATCCACCCAATGGACCAGATAGAGCTTCAAAAGCAAACGGGTGAGATGGTCTATTCAACACTTGCAGACAAGACCTTCCTGGCACATAAATTGCAAAACAGTCTGCACAATACAACTGCCCAACTTGAGTTGGAGAAGGCATCCTCTCAGGCCAAAGACAACAGGATCAGGTCTCTGGAGGATATTATTATAGAGCTTGGGCATGACCCAAAGGATCCCAAAGCTGTACAAGCACTGCTAAAGGAAAGAGATGCAGATATAGTAGCTTTGAGGAAGATGGTAAAAATTCCAGCAACCCTTCACCCTCAAACAGAAGAGGTTGCTCAACAAAGGAAGGACCAAGATGTAGCAGCAATGCTGCTAACTTTGCACAAACAGTTGGTGCAGACAGAGGGAAAAATAGTAGAAACAGAGGCTGCATTACAGGCAGCCCTGCAGCAGAAAGAAGGAGGCCAAACATCTCAGCCCCCTCAGCCAGTGATCAACCTTGAGGAGCCCCCTCAAACTATCACTCCTCCCACAGGGCAGACAGCTGAAACAGGCCCATCAACAACAGCACCAGCAACGACATCAGAACAGGCTCAAAGCCTAGACATGCAGAAGATGATGAAGGAGATTCAAGTTCTAGAGGCCCAGATGGCAGAGCTGAATCAAACTAAAGAGAAATTGGCCACAGTGAATGAAAAATATGACAAATCAAAACAAAGTGTAGCTGAAAAAGCAAGAGAGGTGAAGGCTCTTAAGGAGAAGATAAAAGAACTGGAGAAAGAGCTCTCTCTTGACAAGGTTGTGGCTGAGATCAAGAAAGTCTTATGGGCCAATATTGGCCAATCAATAACAGATCAATGGCAGTACATAGAGACTATTCATGAGCACATGGAGCTCATAGGCAGGGCACACAAGGAAAGCCAAAGAGCAAGGGCATCTCTAGGCACTATGCCTGAGATAGCCAACAGAATGATTAATGTCCTTAATAACCGCACAGGCCCTCAGCTGGCAGCAATAGGGATCACCAATAGAACGGACACCATCTTGCTGATAAAGAGGGTCCTAACTTTGAGAAGTTTGGTGCAGACATTGGATAGAAGGTGCCAGGAGATGCAAACAGAGGTAAACAAATTCACTGATAAATTCACAGCATTGCACAGCCGAGGCCTTCCCAGCTTACTGAACAGCGCAGGAAGGCTACTATCACATGAGAATTATGCAAAAAGGGTGAATACATTTGCCACTAATCAGATCACTGTAGGATCAAGTACCCCAGAGGAAGCAGGGCCTGCATCTGGGCAGAGCCTCTATGAGAAGATAGAAAATTTATTTTTTATCATGAATGAAATCAGACATCTGTTTGAAGTGCCTCCTAATTACTACAAATATACTGAGGCAGATGAAACACTAGGCACAATTTTGAGGCATCAGTTGCCTACACAGGAATGGTGGACCAGCATGATACAGACATTGCTGTGAACAAACAGGTTTTTATCAAATTTTTACATCAAAATACAAATCAGCGTGTTCAGACAGGTGATACATCCACTATGATTGTAAAAGAGTGGGCTGAGCCAACTCAGCAAAGCAATTTGGCCACTAAAGCAACCTCGACAAATGCAGATGACAGGGCCGAGAAAGCTACAGCACGACAGAGCATTAAAAGCACACCATTCAGAATTAATGCAAAGCGCTCAACCGACTCAGCGGCCTCTAAAAGTCCAAAAGCTTTCTAACAGAACCAAAGGGTATTCATTGTGTATTTAAAGTAGCAATAACTTTCTTATCTTCTATTCTGAAAGTTGGTGAACGCAGTTATTGAGCAAATGACTCAGCGTTCAGATATTTTGTAAAAACCGATTGTATATATATCCCCTCGCACAAGCTTGCAGGGGTTGTTGATTTTCTCTTCAAAAGAGCCTATGTTGTAAATTTCAAAGTTTAATACAGGGAGCTAATGGAATTTCCAAAGTTCTGTGTTGTTTGATGCGTTGTGGTGTGTTTGCTGACTGCTACAGGATTCCTGCATATTTCATGGCACAATAAGTTTCTTTAACCTTCTTGTTATGTATTTCATTCTTTCAAAATCCGTTCATGCTCTATGTTTCACAGTTTAATAGCACAAAAAAAGAATAGTTTCAGGATTTATTCATTGAATACCCTGAACTCAATCTATGCTGTTATGAATGTTTTCCTCCAGTTATAGTTATGAAAGTGTAATTCTTAATTGCTGCACCTTCAGACTAAAACTTTCACAGTGACTATTGTTCAGGAATTCAAACCTGCTCCTGGGCGATATATCTCATTCTCACACCACCAGCTTAGTGAAAAACTCTTAATTGCCTTTCACTGGTTAATCATATTTCATCATCACAATTTCAAGTTTGTTTCATGATATATCTAAATGGCCCTGCAGTTTAAACAATCCCACTCAACATTTCAAACAACCTATAACCACAGACTCCATTGCCCAATGGACTGAAACTGTCTGAAGATCTCATCTTAGCTACTGGAAGACATCATTCAACCAAAATTTAAATCAAAACCCATACCTCATAACTAGCCTCAGATCCTCAAGAACAAAGTTAAAAACTAAAAGAGAGAGCCCTCTCTGATTACAGGTTGGCTAGAACCTGTAATCCAAAGCTTGGTTAGTGGTTACCCCGGCCGTATTCCCTTAGGAGTCAAAGGGAACAACCTGGGTGTTAACATAAATGGCGACTCCACTGGGGACCTGAATGAACTTTCTAACCTCCTGTCTGATTCTTAATACTGTAGATAAAGCCTGAGTGACAGCCAGACAGCCTTAGAAACTGCCTCTGCTTTGCATTTGCAGGAGTATATAAAAGCTGCCTCAGTCAATCTTTATTCAGTCTTAAGTTCCATACAGTTGTGCTATACCTGATCAGTCCTTGTCAAATATCACTATCTTTTAGAAAAATTCTCTTAAAGAAAATCTTAGAAACTGCCTCTGCTTTGCATTTGCAGGAGTATATAAAAGTTGCCTCAGTCAATCTTTATTCAGTCTTAAGTTCCATACAGTTGTGCTATGCCTGATCAGTCCTTGTCAAATATCACTATCTTTTAGAAAAATTCTCTTAAAGAAAATCTTAGAAACTGGCTCCTAAGAAGAAAACTCGCCATACAAGATCAAACCCAGATCCTGATCCATCACCTGAGTTCCAAAATCCAAACTTGATTTCAAGAATCCTTAAGAGACACAAATCAGAAGGGACTTTATCAGATTCAAGTTCTGCAGCAGGATGTCAAATTAATATTCCAACCCCTGCTAAGGTTTCTCTACCTCCTCAAACCACCATTCCACAATCTCTTAGTTCTTCCTCCGCTTCACAAGGTATCCTTTCAACCACTCCATCAACTACACATACCCCTCTCATCCCCTTTCCTCCACTTGTCCCATTCGTTCCTGTTATCCCTATTGTCCTACCAAACATGGCTAATAGATATGCTCCACTGCAGTTACCTGCTAATCCAGGGCCTATGCCTCAAGATTACCAAAGCAAGATTTCATATTTTGATGGTACTGGCTCTTATCCAGCCCTTCAACATACTAAGAAAATGCAGGACTACTTTGAAAATTATGAGATAGATGATGATGGGGTTAGGATTAAAATTTTTGTGCAAAGCCTAACAGGAGAGGTAAGAACATGGTTTAGGTCACTCCCAGCAAACTCCATCGCTGACCCTGAGGCCCTATATCAAACCTTTATCAACAGATGGGAGAAGAAAAAGGATCCACTTCATATTTTATCTGAATACAATACTATCAAAAGAGGTCCCCAAGAAAATGTCTTGGATTATTGTGCTCGGTTCAACAATGTCTACAATGCCATTCCCCAAAATCTCAGACCCCCACCTGACCTAGCTCTATACACCTTTCCTGATGGGTTTGATTCAGATATGGCATACCAATTAAGAGAAAGAGCTCCTCGAACTTTAGCTGAAATGCAAAACATAGCTGTAAGTGTAGAGGCAAATTTGATTGCTAAGAGAAATCGGGCAAGAACTGAAAAATAACTACTTTTAAGGAAGAACCCTCATCATTTGAGCAAAAGTTAGATGCAATCATCAAAGGTATGGATAGACTTGGGGACAGAGTGGAAACCATAGAAAGAAAGTCATCATGGGAAGGGCAGACAAGCAATATCAGAAACCCAAACTTTAGAAAGAATCAAAATCCCAATATTGGAAGAACTGATCCTGAACCAGAAATTAGACCTCCATTCCAAGAAAACTATGCTGAAACATCCACTTCTAATGAGCAGATAGATGACACCCACATCAATTTGATGGGCCTCAATAATGATCAGCAAGTCTTTCTGAGTCAAGAGGATCATGAAGATGAAGACATCAAGCAATTCCAAACTAAGTCAGGTGAGTCATTTGACTTTAAACAAGGCTATGACACAGCTGTTTATGAAGTTCATAAACAATACAAGCTAAGGAGCAGAACTATAAATGTAACACAGCCTGAGAAAGCAAAGGATAGCCTGCAGCCTAAGAAAGCTATTGTCACTGAGCCTATTAACAAGACTGATTCAAGTGCAAATGAGGTAACAGTTGAAGAGGTAACCGAACCATTTCCATCGAACAAACAACCAATGGTTACACCTCCCTCACAGCACAATCCAAGCAACACTTTTCAAAAGATGAGCAAAAAGGATAAGCCTCAAGATCAAAATGAGAGTCAAGAAGAAAACTCTAAGGACTCAATTGAGAGAGAAAAGGTTGTTAACCAAAACACCAAGATACAATCTGAAAAATCCTTTGACTTAGAAGCTGA